>JAVTVY010040874.1:0-18862 GCA_036873755.1 Hanleya hanleyi | reverse complement strand
GTTCCAGCCATAAACTTGATGTAAGATACAATAATCTTCTGCCAACATGTTGTAAAGTCCATAAACCTGTCACGTAGGTCATGAAGCACATAAGCATCAGAGTCAGTGATTGACCACAACCCCCCCCCCCCGATTCCTCAGGAAATAAACATTACGCATGTAATGATGACCGGCAGAGTGATACATGTGTCAATCGGTCAGACATTTTCAAGGATGCCTAGTTTTACCTCAAAACAACCATGCCGGACTTCATTCCTTCTCTCAGAATAATTGGATCTAACTTTTACAAAACCTGCAGCCCCCAATAGCTCCTGGATCTAGACCACATAAATGAAGGGATCTAGTTTATCGGTGCTATGGCAAAAATATCATGTAGAATGGGTTGTGTGGATAATATCAGATTCATGAAAGTTGAAGTCCTGCAGCATGCTCCACAAATATCATCAAAGGTCATAAAACTTTCTGGTCTGCGCCAGTGTGGATCTATACTTGTTTGTTTTTTTTTTTTTACAAAATTATCTCCCTTGACCAGGTGAGGACTTGAATGTGTCAGAAATGATTTAACTTCTAGAAACAAAGACTTCATTTCCTGAGTACCATGGTGTTATATATTGTTATGATTGGCTTAACTTTAGCTGCTGAAGATATTTCTAATTTGAGGATAGTGGGCAATCATGCTAAATTTATTTTCATAACTTCATTTATTTTCACAATAAGCAACATAGTCGAGATTAGCAAGTGAAGTTTTACAACATAATATAATACGCATCATGGATCTCCTTCAGTTTAGTGTAGACATATATACCCTTGGATATCTGTTACCCTGATTCAGTCAGAATATTGTCTGTGTTATATTGATGTCGACAAGGAATATACATAATTATTTGATAGTATTATTAATTGTATGTTGTTTATGATTAATATGAACTTTTTATTCGCTGGAATCCAGCCATTTGTTCCATATGGGCAATATTCTCATCAGCCATCACCATTCAATATGAATGTGATACATGTACACGTCCATGGTAATTGATACATTATGATGAAGGTGACCTGTAACACCAGTATACAAAATTATTCCGAGCTCATTGAATCCGCACATGATGCTGAGACAGATCAGAACGAAGTGTCGGTAAAATCAGATGTGTTTTGTAGAGGATTCTGTCAATGAGGATGCTATACTGTACACATACAAAATATGAAGTGTTGATGTGTAGGGCCTATAGCATAAAATCACAAGCAAGTTGGTAAAACTAGGCACACAGGGTCTCATTTCTGCCGCTAACGTGTTGATTTGGGTGAGGGTGTCCTCTCATGGGGAGGTGTGGGTGGGAAGGGGCCTAATGTCTCAAGCAGTATTCCAGGTTTTCCATCAATATACTCTATTCCATACCCCAATATTTCAAGCACGTGAAATCAAAGAAATATTATTTGCGGGGAATGTGACTTCCACATCCCTAGCTGGACATGCTAGTGGGGAACCGTCAATCTCACGTTAATTACCATTGGTGAAGTTCACGTCAACAAATGCAAAATTGAGCTTGGCATCCGGCCCTATGTTATTCAGTGATGTACTATTCCCCTACTGACCCTGTTGCCTCGACGGAGGTCTTTGCGCTCATTCAGCGCTTGTTATTTCTGTGTTTTCTATTGTTATTCCTTTGATATTTCTGTCCTGTTTAACGGCGATAGCAAGGGTCTCCGCAACAAGGATAAAAATATATGGAGATATCGGGTCCCCTTGTCGACAACCCCTTTGTAAATTGAAAAATTCAGAGATATACCCATTATTTACAACACAGCTTTTGCTACCATTTTGGAATATCTTGATCCACCGTATAATATTATTTCCGAAATTAACAGATAAAGGGCATCTTTCTATATAGTTCCAAGACACTGAGTCAAAGGCCTTTTCAAAATCGATCAAGAAGAGTAGACCAGGAATACTGTTTTCCTCAGCATGATTTATAAGATCAAACAAAAGACTTGTTATTTCCCCCGATGTACCTTCCCTTCATGAACCGCTTTTGTGTTTCGTCAATTATTGATGGTAAAACTTCCCGTATTCTTTTAGCTATACAAGTTGATATAATTTTATACTATTTTATTATGGCTATGACCAAACCTGTACGTCTGCAGCAAAATGTGTGAGATTGAACTGCGAGTTACTAAACACTCGAAACAGTAAAACACGCGGATCGGATTGATGTAGAGAAAGTCGATCTAGGCTTAATTTGCAATGACACAATAGTGGCTTCATGATGGTTCCTATATAATGCCACAGCGCGAACTCTTATATCAGTGAAGTGACTTAACAACTCACACTACGAACATTTTGTTGTATTAGAACAAAAACACTGTTCAGAACATGTTTTGTCTGCAGTGTGAGGTGCCCAGAAACATAAAACATCTGTTCGGAACAATTGTTCGTGAGATCAAACTTGTTTGATATTGCGAACATGTTTTGCCCTGAAACAAGTTTTTGTCTTCAGTGTGTGGTGATCGCGAACATTTTGCCGAACATTTGCCAACAGTTATCCAATCAACTGGCAGCTGTGGGTCATGTGACGAAGCCGCTCTCCCATGACACAACAAAATGGCCTCACTGCTTGGTCGCGGCGACTGGCAGTCAAGAGAAAATGTTCGTAGTGTGAGGTTACCACGAACAAAAACACGAACAAACTGTTCTGTTCTAATACAACAAATTGTTCGTAGTATGAGTTGGGCTTAATACGTCAACCAGATAACATTACTTTCAAAGTCCTAGTTCGACATGCGGTTCATGTGCACATTATGCCAGCAAGCACTTAACTTCCGGCTAACCCCACACTTTCCAGATGGGTCTTTGCTCGAACTACATTAGCCAAACCTTTAATGAAAACAAACAAATCGACGTTTTTTTTAACCATAATGGTGCATCGTGACCTGTATTCACCAGTTGCACACGTAATCGGCTTATAATACGCAGATTATAAGCTACAAACGTTTCCGCCGGCATTGATACATCTGCATCAATAAGTTTTCTTGTTCATTTCTTGGCACGGTCTTATGTAGGCCTACCGACAGCATCAAATTTGAATTCCAATGAACTATCGTGTTATTTCGTCAATTTCCGGCAAGGCAATATACAGTCTGTGCCTATAAAGTGAATAATCAATACTTTTGAGTAGATTTGTTTTGTGATAATGTATTGTTTGAAAGTTCAGTTTTGTCTAAATCGTTATGAATTAAATATTTCTAATTTTAAAGTTCAGTTTTGTCTAAATCGCTATGAATTAAATATTTTCAATTCAAATTCGAATGTCTAGTAATCTATCGGAATATATTGGTAGTGTTGATGAAGTGTTCAAATAATAATATCAAATTCTTGCCACTTGTCAACAAATTGCCAATGGTTAGGCCAGTAACTTGATACATTGAGACGTCGGTAAATGATTGTTGTCGTTTGCGACTCTTAGTTTTTCACCCCAATGATGGCAGATAGGTCACCCACATTTGAAGAAAATGGAAAATTCTTCATATGTAATAAAACGGCTATAGGTGTCTCTAATTTTGAGGGGCCCCGTGGGGCTTCCGGGGATTGACCTGGGATTTCGTTGTGCACACCGCTGATCATGGTAAGAATAAGCCTCAGCTCCTCAGAGAGCTTGTCGTAAGAGGCGACTAACTGAGGCACCTGTGGGGTTCCCGGGTGTGAAAAGGAATAGGACCCCACCCGTGTGGTTCCCGGGTGTGAAAAGGAATAGGACCCAACGTCGTGATATGACTGAAATATAGTTGAAAGCGACGTTAAATCATATTTACTCACTCACTTTAATTTTGAGAAATATCGCTAATATTGGGCACAGATATACAATGGATGCCCATGTCTGAAACTGATATATGGTTAGCTCGTATACGATTTAGATTGTTAATAGAAATATAAATTGCTCCCACATTTGACCCATGATACCACTATATTTTGCAAGGTACACTGTAAAAAGGAAGTTTTTCAAAACCCCCAAAGTGGGTGAAACCAGAAGTGGTGTTCCGAACTCCGTCCACTTGGTTTTTCAGAAACCTTTTCTTTTTTGGAAAACCTGCATCATGTGTTTCTATCTAATACCGCTTATACCGGTGCTAGGGGCCGTGTGGTCATATCATCCAAGTTGCCACATGAACAGGTACAATAAAAGCGTACCTGAGATACAACACATATCACGAATCGTTAGATTCTTGGTATGTGCTTTAGAATATGTTAACTGGGAGACTATACTGTGAAGTCATATGGCTCTGTCATTATGTCGGCACCTCTTCCCAGTTCCCTTATATGTGTTGTAATCAAAACACTATTTGGTATAGGGTTTCAAAATCCCAAATATCGTTGCAGAAGGATAGCATGCAATTTTGGTAGTTCGAGATACAGAAAAATGAGGTAGTTCAAAATGTCTTAGTGGTACTATATGAATAGCACACATGACACGGCGAATAAGCATGACAGCATGTACCGGTAATCTGAAAGAATTATAGATTTTCAAAAGAAAATAACTTTCTGGATGTTATGCCAAACATGGATATCTATAACAGGGTAAAGTAATCCTTACTTAGTGTAGGCGCTTTTATTGAAAACTTCAAATCAGTCTTCCATTAAATAAACCTCAATGCCTCGTACCTCAATGGTCTTCGGATGATAGTGGGGATTCTCTAAAACACTGTACACCGGGTACTTTAGCACGCCGTCCCCATACTACGGGGTAGATAGGGCCTCGACATCCATTTTAGGTGTACCTTGAATGATGCCACAGATTTCTGTCCCTTATCTCGAAATGCCGTAATGGTATTTCGAAAAACCTGACCTCCCAGAGACTAGATTGGGAATTTCAAGAAATAACTACGGCAAATTAAACAATTACCGGTATCACTTAGTTGAAAAGTATCTGGTTGTGCTAATTTCTTGTGATAGTTTGAGCATTACAGTACCGGTATATCATTTTTGATAGATCAAACTTGGGAATCGGTGAATAAACGCCCAAATCCGCGTTATGGGGATTCAAAACACCAGTGTTTGAAACCCTTGTATCGGTGTTTCTGTGCCTCAAATATAGTGTTTCGAACAACGCGGTGCGTTTTCAAACACACATTGCGGGGTTTCAAAGCACAAATGTTTGAAACTCTGGTATCGGTGTTTCCTTACCCCGGAAATGGTGCTTAAGAGCAGAAAAATGGGGTTTTGAAAACTTAGCTTTTTGTCCCCCGCCGCAACGCGGCAGGGGACTTTAAAATGGTTCTTGCTTCCATGTGTTCGTGGATGTCCGTGGATGTCTGTTCAAAAACTTCGCAAGCGATAACTTCCAAATGCTTTATCGGATTCCTCTGAAATTTGGCATCTGCATTTTTTGTGACAAGACGTCGGTGGGTATTGCGTTTCAGCACGATCCGCCTGAAGGTGGCGCCACTAGAGTGTATTCCATTATTCCGTACTGCAAGTGATATAACTTAGAAACACTTGGTCGAATTTCTTTGAAATGCCCTACCTTTCTGGGTAATAACATGAGAAACGCCCATCGGATTCTTCTCAATTTGGCATGCATGTACCATGCTTGGGATTGCCTTTCGCTCACTTGCACTTACAGGTGCCGCCACCTGGTGGCAAACTCACAAATTTGCTTTCGGATAATAACTTGAGAACCACCCAGCGGACTCTTCTTAAATTTGGTATGAATGTACCTTGACATGAAATGTCGCTTGAGAATGCATTTCTCCAACTTGCGCCTAGAAGTGGCGCCACCTGGTGTCAAAATCTAAATTTGCTTTCCGGGCAATAACTTGAGGACCCTCGTCAGATTCTTCTCAAATTTGGTATGCAGATAACATTGGGATTGTATTTTGCCCGCTTCTGCCTACAGGTGGCGCCTCCTGGTGGAAAAATTTGTTTCCGGGCAATAATTTGGGAACTGCTCATCAGATTCTTCTCAGATTTGGTATTCATATGTGACCCACCCCAAATAACACAAACACCGGTGAGCATCCAGTACCGGCAATAACTTGAGGACCCTTCTTCAGATCCTTCTCAAAGTTCATATGCCGATACCATGCCATGAGATGTCGTTTGGGATTGCGTTTTGCCTGCTTGCACCTACAGGTGGTGACACCTGGTGGCAAAGTCTAAATTTGGTTTCCGGGCAATAGGTTGAGAATGTCTTCAGATTCTGGTCAAATTTAGTTTGCAGATAATATGCCATGTCGCTTGGGGTTGCATTTTGGTTACATACTTTTCATGCTACATGTACACCGTGAGGAAAATATATTACAGCAGCAATCAACATTCATTCAGCCATTCTGAGTTGATCTCAAAACCTGGGGAGGCGGAAAGACCCTTCTGCTTCTTACGCCTGTGAAGTAGCTGTTGCCACCCTCATGTATATCTCCTGAGACCGACAACGCTTATAAATATTGCTGCCATTTTGGCGGGGGACCTAGCATCCTCTGGTTGCTTGTTACAGTGTAATGCAGTTTTTTCATTGCAACGAAATATTAAAAAACGTGATATCAGTATGCACCAAATAGTAGCTTATCATCTCATATCTCATTAACTGCATTCAACTGGATATAACACATGCAACTGCTCCAATCATTTTTTCCAGATGACAAATGTTATATATTTTTTGTTCTTTCATTATGCCTGGGCCCGTCACTAACAATATGTTAGTGAAATAACATTTTTAGTGGAAATCAAGCTTGTTTGATTGAAAATGTCTGGAAAGGGTTTCTGGTGAATATAGATTTAATTGAATCATCGATCATCGATTTCTATTTGGAATCATTCGGATTGCCGCCCGTACATGTAGTTGTCATTAAATAAATTTCGACAATTGATAGAATGAATTATTTGTAACAGACGATTGATGGATCTGTCCGTGTAAGAGTACTTCGCTATGACGACGATTTTTGTTGTTATTATATGTAATATCATTATTTATTACTGAAGAAATCTAGTTGAACCCCAACGATAATAGGGGAGATTGGGGTACACTGGGACATTTTTCACCTCTTTGCGAAAATCTCTGTTATTATTGTCCTGTAATGTAGCCTTGTATACTCTTGTTGTAACTTATACTTATTATGACATAGTCACACAAAAAAATCTGAAATATTTGTTATACTTTTCTCCAGAATTCTGTTTCAAAAACGTAAAAAAATGTGTCCCAGTTTGCCCCACTATGGGGTACTCTGGGGCACCCACTGGGGTGCGATGGGACAATAATCAAAATACATATTATAGAATAGAATAGAATAGAACCTTTAATTGTACTTTTTTACCCGTTGATGGGTTAATGTGTACAGGAGAAAACAAAACAGAATAAATCACAACATGTTCACCGGATTCAATAAGATACATTGTTCATCAAGTACTTTCTCTTAATTAGATTGCGATGAATAAAGTTAACTACCAGAGAGATGAGTGAAGGTTCTCAGTCATCCAGGTATTAACAATAACAAATCGAAGAACTGGTTCTCTGGATTTCGAATTTTTAATGTACTGACGTTGCGACGCTCACCAGAACGTCTTCAACAGAGTGAGAACTATGTACAAGAAATCACATTAAATATATGAAATCAGCTTGGACGGTGAGCACATTTAAGTTGATACAGGGTTAAAATCGAATGGGAAAAAACAATAAGGCAACACCTTTGACAAAGGTGATGCGAGTTCACTGGAACACAAAAGTGCAAGCACTGATCACAGTTACTGGTCTTGAATACACAAGCTGGCTCCCATTGGCTGACTCCGTCTCAGCAGGCATCATTGAAAAAACAAAAAAGGAAAGGTCAAGACGGCGGCACAAGTAACTGTCTATAGAAATAAACCTTACATAGCGGTAGTAATTGTCAGATCGGATAGATACAGTTAATTGCACAGAAGGAATTGATATACTGGTAATAGCTATAACAGTCTCTTTTTGGTCTTTTTCTTTAAGTCGCTATCCCAAGTGTTGGACAGTTTGAAACGCAATCCCCCATTGCGGTTAAGAGAAGGACGCTCAACGCGTTCCCAGATAGCCTCTTTAACCCCACGTACGAAGAACCGTTCTTCTCGATCCAGGATTAAGACGTCCTGGTTGGTGAAGACATGTCCCGTGTCACACATGTGCCGGAACACCGCTGAATCATTGCCGTTGGCTGTGGCTCTGCGATGTTGGGACATACGCTTTTTCAGGGGTTGTTGCGTCTCTCCTATGTATCGGTCTACACAGGTCGACTCCTGACAGACTACCCCGTATATCAAGTTACTTTCCACATCCTTTTTTGGTTTATCTTTCGGATGGACTAGAATGTTACGAAGAGTGTTCTTGGGCTTGAAACATGTTTTGACTTTATGAGCCCTAAATAACCGACTCACTTTTTCAGAGAGGTTGTTCACGTATGGAATCGTGATAGTGGTCATTCTCTCCCTGCTCGGCGTGGATGTTCTGTTTTTACGTTTTTGTGCTTTGTGGAAAGTCCAGTCCTTATATCCACGTTGTTTCAGGGCTTGTGTCAGTGTGGAAGTTTCCGTTTCCTTGTCCTCGGTCGTTGTAATAATAGTATCCTCCCTATTGAACAGCGTCCAGAGAGATGACCACCATGTCCTCGACAGAGAGAAGCCATACAAATTTTGCCCTATCTGGCATACTGATAAAGTTGGCACGTGTCTGTGATATATTTGTAAATAATATACATCTAGATATGCTATAACCAGGGCATTTAATCAAAAAGTGGAATTCATCCTCCGTATCAGATTTGCACAATGGACAAAGACGGCATTCAATGGGAACTCCGGTATACCTGCCCCTTTCGATATTAAGATCATGAGAGCTAGTTCGAAACCTTGCAAATGATCTTCGACGGTCTCTATTTTTGACAACATCAATATAAATCTCCCGACTAAAACGAGATTTGAATTCCATATACGTTCTAAGTTTATGACTGCCAGGCAACCGATTACACGATGGTCCATTAACAATTCTTTTTTTCCAGCCTTGTTTAAAAGCGGACATATACATCTTTTGTACTTTGCCTGAGGAAGCTGATTGTTTTGCCACACCACCGATACTGTTATAGGGACCGAGAATTTTGGGGATACTATTTAATACATTTGAGTACCAGGATGATGGATTATTCTTGCAGTAGTCCAGAGCCACTTTTAGAAGAGAGTTATCGAGAGCAGTATTTAGATGGCCCAGATAGTTAACTGTTTGACTGGCTATAGATATTATTAGTGGGTATCTCCCCAGTTCACCATAGACTGCATCGGTGGTAGTGGTACGGTTAACCCCAAGAACATATTTACAAGCCTTTAAATGTAATTTTTCACAGTGTAGTCTAGTGAGCTTGTGTATATCAGCATTGGTATCCAAATCTATATTGGCAGCCCAGATCTCACAGCCGTACAATATAATAGGTTTAATCATGTGATCAAACAAGTGAAAAAATAATTTCACATCCAAGGTTTGACCGTTTGTGTTTTTGCATAGCTTGAAGAACCCTTTGATAGCCCTGTTGTATAAATCTTCTTGTGCAAGGGTGAAAGAACCAGTTACACTGAATTGTATTCCTAAATATTTATAGCGTTTGACATTAAATGTGTTTTTTTCCCAATGGTGAACTGATCATTATATACCTTACCGCCTTTGTTAAAAACTATCACCTTGGTTTTGTTAACATTTATATCAATACACCAACAATCACAATAATGGTCTAGAATATCTAAGGCTTGCTGTAAACCTTCCTTAGTTTTAGAGAGTAATACCATGTCATCTGCATATAAAAGGCAAGGTATTGCTATGCCATTTAGGTATGGTGGGGTATCTACATTGCATTTCAGTAAAGATGGGAGGTCATTTATGAACAGTTTAAATAAATTGGGGCTCAGTGTATCCCCCTGTCTAACTCCTACGTTGGACACAAATGACTCTGTTAATCCACTGGATGTTTTGACACATATGGTATTCTTACTGTACATATCCTTAATGATATCATAGAATCGACCTCCTACATGTATTCCTGCTTGTCGTAGTTTCAAAAGAATCCCTGGATTCTCCGGCAATCTTCAGGGGCGAGAGGGGTCCCTAGTGCACCGATTGGATCGAGTGAGGTGTCAAAGTGAAGCATTCGTGAAGGAGCATCCGACGTGATGGGTGTGACGTGGAACTGACGTCATTCTGCGCATGCGGAGTAGACAAAATGTATGGAAATAGACGTTTTGGGGTCTAGGTGGACCCCTATTGGTCCGATGGAGTCGTATGAGGTATCAATGTGAAGCATTCGTGAAGGAGCATCCGAGAGAATGGGTGTGCCGTGGAACTGACGTCATTCTGCGCATGCGCAGTAGACAAAGAGTATGGAAATAGACGTTTTGGGGTCTAGGTGGGCCCCTATTGGTCCGATGGAGTCGTATGAGGTATCAATGTGAAGCATTCGTGAAGGAGCATCCGACGGGATGGGTGTGACGTGGAACTGACGTCATTCTGCGCATGCGCAAGCAGAAATTGTGGGAAAAGGGTATGGAAATAGACATTTTGGGGTCTAGGTGAGCCCCTAGTGGTCCGATGGTATCGTCAGAGGTCTTATTTAGAAGCTCTCGTGGAGGAGCATCCGACTGGTCTCATGGTTCGTCCGTGTTCAAGAGTCTGCGCATGCGTAGTCTGGCCGTAGTATAGAAAGCAGGCATTTTGGGGGTGCATGGCAGTGTGTTTGACCAACCACTATGGGTCCGTGTTTGTGGTTTGGTGATGTGGGTTGTTCGCACAGACGTCACTTCCGGGTTTCACTAAAACTACCTCCGAACCCAGAAGAGATCAAATTTATTTCTTACACGTAGGGTCCGGCTTTTCAACATCCAAGATTTCCCCGGCCCGGCCCGCCCCGTCCGCAGCGCGCGCGGGTTATCCGGGCGAGCGCACGCGCAACAATGTTCGGCAACAATGTTGCGGCATCGATATACAGAGCTTGAACCCAAAAAGGGATTGTAAATTAACCTGGGAAGGATGGGCAGTTCCATTTGGACCATTCAGCGGTCGAGAAAAAGAGCCAATGAGCGATCGATAAAAGAACCAATGGACGGGTACTCGAATTTCGCTCACGTCTGCGCCTGCATCCGGGTACTAGGATGCTTTCGCCAACGTCCGCACCTACATCTGGGTTCTTGTACACCCGGGTAATGTTTTCTGGACATGGATGGGTTACCTTTGGCCCCATTCTAGGTCACTGATTGGCTAATATGGTGTTCAAAGCCAGTTTCATGCATTATGCTCATATAGAAAACACACAAGACAGGGTTTTTTTGGTGAGATCTCATTTTGTTTTTTATTCAACAATAACTAACAACAACAACGTGAGAACAACCACGTGAAAACTGAAGCCCAGAACAGGGGGCTTGTACATTGAAAGAACTGAAGTCCAGAACAGGGGGCTTGTAAACTTAAGCCCAGAACAGGGGGCTTGTACATTGAAAGAACTTAAGCCCAGAGCGGGGCTTGTACATTGTAATGATGGGCGGCCCAGTCATATACGAGTACATCGCGGTTCTCGGCCGTATGTCAAGATATAGCGTATTTTCGGTTGTATCGTCCAGTGAACATAATCGAAACATCTCAAGATCGGCTTTTCTTGAAACTCAACTACTTAGATAAAGGAGTGGACATCATTAATTTACCTCGAATCCTGAATGATCCAGAGGTACGCAACACTGTACCAAACTATTTTAAGTTCACAGAACCTCCTTGCATTTCATATAAGTACACTAAATCTATAGCCACCAAAATATTCAATTACTCCAATGCTGTCCAGGAGTTTGATTGGAACTTATACACGTCAGGAGGCTATAGTTGTGATTGTGAATCGTCGAACTTTATCTATACACCATGCAAACATATTGTGACTGGTGACCTTGATGTGGTGAGTGATAAGGATCTGAAATTACTCCTGATGAAAGAACCTAAATATAGAGAGCCAAGAAGAATAAATCTGCAGGCCGACCAGAAGATAGTCCTGTCTGCATTGGAACAGTACGTTATTGATTGGTCTAAGCGAGAAAAAGTTGAACCTACAGTACTCGCTGATTGGCTGGACCTCACCAAGAGCAAGGTCGTTGAAACAATCCGCCATATTGACAGAAGTACTCTTCCCCAAGCAAAACCAGTACTGAGAAACCTCAATTCGCAAGAAGTTCTAGCAAATCTCCAGAGTAAATTCGTCATAGTCCCAGCAGACAAAGCTCCGAATAATATAATATTCATCTGTAAATATTACTATTACCAGGTGCTGGTTAAAGAATTGAGTGTAGACATACCTTCATCAAATACGTCTACTTACTCCCAAACTGCATTTACTCTGGAAGATTTATTTAACAATCACAAAAAGTTTCTCAGGGAAAGAGGTATTTGTCTTCCAACCAATCATAACGACATACCAAAACTATACTGGACTCCCAAAATGCATAAATCACCATACAAAGCTAGATTCATAGCTGGTTCTAGAAGCTGCACCACCAAGCTTCTTTCAACCCTATTGACGAGGGACCTTCAGGAGGTAAAAGCATTTTGGGAAAGGTATTGCGCCATTATTTCTAAGAACTCTGGCGTTGAATGTATGTGGATATTGAAAAACTCAAAATGTCAAGAACATGATGCTAAAGGTCACATACCGTACAGACATGTATCCACATGGGATTTCTCGACTCTCTATACTACAATCCCTCATCAGGACTTTATTGACCGTCTAAGTTCATTAATAGTATCTGTGTTCAAGAAAACTGATCGTAGATATATTAATGTCGGAAGCCATAAAGCATTCTTTAGCTCGACTACATACAAGAGATATCATTCATGGGATGTTTCTTTGTTTATAGAGTTGCTTGAATTTCTCATTAAAAATATCTATGTGAAATTTGGCAACACAATATATCAGCAGCATATAGGTATTCCAATGGGTACTAATTGTGCACCCCTGTTGGCTGACCTGTATCTGTTCTCTTATGAATATGACTATATGCAGGCGCTTTCAAAAAGCGATCCATTCAAAGCCCGTTTCTTCTCATTCACCAAACGCTATATAGGCGATCTTCTCGCTGTCGATAATCGCTATATTAATGACGCAGTGAAGGATATATATCCACCTTCACTGGATTTGAAGGAAACTACAGATAGCCCTACAGGCACATCATATTTAGATCTATATTTCTATAAAAATGAAGCGGGCCTTCTCTCTCATCGACTGTATGACAAAAGAGATGATTACAATTTCGACATCGTAAACTATCCCTTTCTGGACAGTAATATTCCAGTGGGACCTGCATATGGCGTATACATATCTCGCTTAGTAGCATTTGCTAGATCCTGTGTTAAATGTGACGATTTTAATCAACGTCACAAAACATTGGTGCAGAAACTTAAAAACAGGGCTATTCCACCAAGCGCCTACACTCAAAGTTTCTCAAATTTGGCGATACATATCGCATGCTGATAGCAAAATACGAACGTAGCGTGCAAGATCTATGGCGCTACGTTTCGTAACTTGTGTCTAATTCCGCTTAACCCGGGGCTAGGGGCCGTATGAACCCATGTACTTCAAGATCCTCATGGTACTCATATGAACAGTCACAATCAAAGCGTGACTGAGATACATCTTTTTTTAGATGACGACTCTATAACGAATATTATGGATTAAGAATACTGATCAGCGATACGGATTTGATATTTTTGGAACATCATGATGTCTTGCCGGCATCATTGAAAACTGTTGACCGCTTCTCTCTTGCAGGAAACAAGCCTATGTTTATGTATACTATGATTGTCTTTTTGAATTTGGTGCTAATACTGTTATATGGAAAATGGAATACGTCTTTGGATTATGGACGCGGATATTCTCTAGTGGACGACGGCTGGATTATGAATAACGGACTAGACGCTTGTAATTGGGGTACTCGTCAAACATCTGTACGATGGTAGATACGGTTCTGCCCCGGCATCGATGGTACAGGTAAAACAAACAATATTGCCCGCACACGCTACTGGTCAGGCCTTGCAACGTTTCACTGTTCCAACACCACGTCTCTACCTCTTGATCCATGAAGTTTGTTAAATCGGGATGGAGGGGTGGCAGGCCGTACGGGTCAAAGTATTCGCCCTGCTGTTCTGTCAAGTACACGGCCACCCAATGTTCACCGGGCCGATCCATCGGGTCCGTGTTGAGAACGTAAGCAGCAGGATACATACGGTCTAATGGGAACACATCTCGGGCGAACACCCCTTGAAAGACCATACGTGTCCCTGGGTCATTCTCCAGCACGGTGGTTATCTGGTCTGTATCCATGTTAGGTGGCAAAGTCACACAGGACGTTGCGCGCCTTGTCCACTTGAATGATGTTGTCAAACTCGGCGTAGCAGATCACATTGACGGTGGTCCCGAGGGCTCGTGCAAAGTGGATTTCCAACCGTAAATTGCCTTGCTTGGCCAGGGCCAGCTGATGGTCGTTCTCTAAGGTGGGGTCAGATCGAAACAGAACAACGTGTATCCGTTCGCGTAGTCCTCCCGACTGATCATATTCCCTTCGTCCTGGTTGATTTGACCGGTGGCTGTAAACAGGCTCTGATAGGCTCGAATGAAATTCCTGCGCCCAAAGTTCGGTGTTAAGACCGTGGCTGGGACCTGTTGTCCATCCACACGCAGGGCCACAAAATTGATGCCGAAATGTTTAAAGTCAAACGGATTCTTTGGGTAGTCTCCGCTGAAACTTTTTTTTTCCACACAGGCCAGGATCAATCGCTTGGGTAGCTCCCCCAGGAACAGGTTTTCTTTGTTGGCGCTCATATTTCCAGCAGGCACAGAGAACACTTTGGTTTGTACACGTCGGATAGGGTACTGGGCTGGTTTTGTTTCCAAGGCTTTGAGGTGTCCCAATTGAACGGCTGGATTCGGTTTCACTTTTCGGACATACAGGACTGCGTCTTTGATGACAATCTTATAGTCAGCTGCATGCCCGTCTACGTTAGTGGCCATCAAGGCGAAGGTCGGAGGCGCCCGTATCAGTCGGATTTTGATGGGGATCTTGTTCAAGAGGTACCGGTCTTGCGTGCAAATGTCTGCGTGTAGTCGACCCATGAGATCCACCGAGGCGCCGTTCGCAGTGAAAGCCTTCCGTTTGTTATATCCTTCATTGTGCACCGTATCCATGTGCTCGGCTGTGTCCTGGTAGAATAAAGCGGCTGTCAGCTGAGATTTTTTAGCCTCTCGTCCATACGACAACAGTGTCTCGATGTAGGCTCGATAGGGGTACGTGTTGGTCGAATCACTGATGAGTTTGTCGCTGAGAAAAATATCTACCTGTTGAAACATCGAGTGCAGCCAGAGATTCGTCGGGCCCACCGCTGCAGCTTGGATGATTCTGGAGTCATACCCATTGACGACCTTGGCTCTCACATACAAGTATGTATGGGCTAAATCCACATAGGCCGTATCCGCATTACTGATGGTGAACTCGATGGGCCCTGTTTCGTTGATGCTGGAGAGCGGGAGATGCTCTACCCATAATCCTTGTTCGGCACTGGTCTGTGTGGGCGGGACGGTCCACAAATCAAATTCACTGTTGGTGGAGGGGCAGGACTCTGCGTGGATCAAGGACATGTTTAAGAAAATATATCCTGGGTCTTCGATGTGCGTCGTCGCTGGGTCGGTTGTCGACTGGTGCGTGGTCTCGGTGGTGCAGGTCTTTTATTTCCTACGGTGCGTTGTGCTTTGGCCACCAAGACGCCTCCCGCTTCTTTGGCCCGCCGTTTCAAGGCTTCTTTGGATGCCGTACCCCCCAAGACATCACCGGCCACTTTCAGTCCACTGCGTACCGCTTGTTTGCCGATTACTTTCACCCCACGCGTCACCAAGGGCAGGAACGTTTTCAGGATGCTCCCGAGTATGTTCCCCAGCCCAGGTCCTCGTTGCATGCGTGCACCACTAAAGACGGGAAGGCCACCCCCGGCCTGTTGGGCATAACAGTCCATATAGCTGCGTGCATCGCACTCGTAAGGGACCTTCATTATACAAAGTGGGGAGCACGTGCTTGTCGAAAATGAAGTGTCAGCACCACTTTTCCTCGTTCGAATGCCACCGGTCATCCCGTGTCATCTCTTCTATCCACCGTGATAGTGTTGATGTCGGTTTGTCGTACGGGTAGGTAGAGTATGTGGGTGAAACTGTGGGTTACTTGATCTCCATACGTCTTTTTAATGGGGACCACCCGTAACCGAGGTGTGTTGATATCGCCCACGATGTGGTTGTCGACTACGTCCGAGTAGACGTAGAGTTCGTACATACCCGACTTCATATCCATCGGGATCTGGCCATGGTCCTCGGATGGACCCGTGTAGGTCGCGTGAGCGAGACCCAGCATTTGCTGTAGGATAGGACTCAGTACGACACTCACGTTGGCGGTGAGGAGGATCTGTGCCTTGTCGTTGTGTACGTTGTAATCGAAGTCCAAGTGATTCTTGAAGGGAAAGAATTTGATGGGTTTTGAAACATTCGTGACCTCCCGTAGAGCCTTATAATGCAACAGTTTTGTCAGCCCCTGCATGAACTCCTTGGGGTTATCGTATTGGCCTTCGGGGAGGGTGAGTCGGGTGTTTTTGCCTTCGCAGGTCACCTCGTACCACACTTCATTGGCTCGCACCTTGTACCACGAGTAAGGGTATTGGATATCCACGAGGCCACATTCCCATCGTCCAGGTAAATGCAACGGTTGCGGTAACTGGGTGACGTACTTGGCCAAGGTGTTGTCAGGAAACACATCCAGCGAACTGTTACTGTATAGGGTGAGGTAAAACATGGCGACTGAGCTGTTCTGCTGCTGCTGTTGGTTTTAATAGGTGTTCCATGCCTTGGGCGGTTATGCCCGGCGTCGTGTTCGTCGCGGTGACTTGCTACGTGTCACGGATCTGGAGATGTGGGGTGTCTTGATCAAGGGTGGTTTTCTGAAGACCTGAAAAGAAGGTGCCCGTTGTGGTGGTGTTTTGGAGGGTGACTCCGGTTCCCATTCGGCTTCCCAAGAAGGCAGTGGGCCACTCGGCGATTGCTGGGTCCGCTGCATCCAGGCCCAGCGCTGGGGATTCCCCACCAATTCCTGTGGTACATGCATGTCTTTCAAGCCTTGAGCGAAGACCTCCCATCCGCGAGGATCCGTGTGCGACCTGCGTTTACGCATCAGGTCATTCACTAAATCCGGCATGTGGGTCCGGGGACCACCTGATTCTGTACCAGGAGTTCGCCTTTATCATTCCAAGTCATGTTAGGATTCTGTTTCATCCGTTGTAATACCAGGCCAGCTTGTTTCTTGAACGATGCAGGTACACTCTTCAGCACTTCGTCTTCGACCCACTGTGGGGCTGTGGGTGGTACCCCTGGTAATGGCGGCTGTTGGAGCGGTGCTGAGGTCGGCGGTTTGTCACGTGGTGGTGGTGGTGCTGGGGTAGAGAGGGTTTTGTATTGGTCCATGAACGTCATGCACCGTTGAAGCGTCTCATTGTACCGTTGAACTTTCTCACTGTCGCTTAACCCCGGTCTCTGTAAGATGTGTTGCATCTCTCCATCGAGGGTGTTTATGGTATTGACAGGGTAGGGCGATTGGAGGTTTTGAATGAACCGTGGTTCGACGAGGACCATTTTTTTCCTGTGGTTCCTTGTCGGCCGAAGAGTCCACCCAATACTGGACCCAACACGGAAGCGGCCAACGGTGCTAAGATGGCCCCGAGAAAGCCGCCTTTCTGTAACACCTTTTTCTTTTGTGTTGAGAGATTCACTTCTGGACTAGGGTTCGGAGACCTGTCTTATGATTGGCCAACTTGGTCTTCTGTGCCGGAGTCAGTGGTACGTTGCCTTTTAACAGGTTGTACCCGATCTCGCACAGACAGCATACAAGGTCAGGGTCCGCACCGCGTACAATGGTTCGGACTAAATCGGGTGGGGCCGTCTTCAATACACGGAGCGTCGGAGCGTGCTTCCATACTCGCGCAGACATCATGTACAACTAATGCTAGAACTCACAACTCTGCTCTTTTTATCTACCTCAGAGAACAGAGACAATGTCAACCATGCTGTGGTATTAATTCTTTTTATTATCCCCATCATCAAACACACACTCCAGCTGGGGGAGCCACTGTGGGTGTGTTTACATTATTTATGCATGTACACGTGGTGGGTCTCTCCGGGAAAGATGCCGGTCCGTAGTCGAAGGTGGTCGGGGTGGCTTGCTTGAGGTCGAAGAGCATATACCCGTACTGAGGGGTTGTCGCATCTTTGAAGGCTTCCAACGCAAACGGTGTGCGGCCGGGATACATCTGTCTTGCCAGGTGCAGCAGTTGAATGGTATCTCTCGGGTGGGCATTTAAGCTGATGTTCCTATGTTCTTTGTTTTTAATGAACAGATTCTGCACAATGTAGATGATGCTGAGCCGTCGATGATGGCTGCCTTTGGTAAAGAGTTGGGTGACCCGCGTATCCGTCTCCGCCATGAGATCATCCAGAACCACCAAGGTGTCCGGTTCCAAATCGGCCAGGTTAGGTAGGCCTTCCACGAACGTGATGTGGGGCATTACTGCATACGCTGCCTGCCATTCTCCGTAACATCACACGACTTGGGCAATGGGTGGTGGGATCATGCTGTCGGCGTGTTGAAGGAGCTTCCTGACGAAGTGCGTTTTGCCGGAACCCGTCGGTCCTGCGATGACGCAAGTGAAGGGATGCTGCCACCGAGGGTCCATGGTTTGCGCTGTCGTGGTAACCCGCTCTTGTAAATTTGGTACTAGTGAACTGGAGTGGTGGTGGTGGGTACAACGTCGGTCGTCGTTGTCTGTTC
>JAVTVY010040873.1:0-18307 GCA_036873755.1 Hanleya hanleyi | reverse complement strand
CTATAACAACCGACATAAGAACAGTTTCTAGAAATCTTGAAACTCCTGAAACTTAGAAAGATTATATCTTGGTGTTTTCCAGTGTCTCTTTTTCGATCTTTTTTAATCAGATTCGAAATTCTGTAAACAAAATTACAACTCAATCGTCTTAGTAACAATGGACAAAAAGATCCTCTTGTCATTAGCTTACAATTATCGGACAATGGTGGGCGCCAAGATCCTTCAGGATCTCTCGTTTCCCCCCCCCCCTTTTAAAATGGCCGTTCGACAGGGAATACTTCCACATGCATGAACAGAAAATCATTTCGTACGTTTTCTCTGGATGGTGGGTCGAAATTGACACATTTTCATACATTTCATCGAGTTGCAGAAAAGTTGAAGGATTGCGCGTCTTTCCTATCAATTTCAATAGTTCACTTGTCTCCTGAAAGAATAGCACGAGTATGCCCATTCAGAAAATATATACTTTTGTTGTTGAAGATTTTAAAACTATTCATGATCGAAGAGCCCAACCCATGCCTGTTTTCAGTCGCACATAATTTAGGTGTGAAGTGCACCTGAAGTCGTTTCCTAGCAAAAATGCCACATCGTCAATGGGAATTGTCAGGACCATCCCTACTGTTAATGGACCAGTAACCAAATCACTCCAGGTTAACTTGGTATAAAGAAACAGGAATATAATTCCCATCAATACGCTGTATCAACGTACTAGCAATCATAAAACTGTCCCTAGACAGTCATAACATCAGAGACTGCGACGCCCCAGTATCTCGAGATAACTACAGGTTTGCTTTTACCCTCTTGATTATCCTGTGACACTTCTCCCCTAGACAAGAAACTCTTGTAACCTTCCGATATCTGATTTCTACTGACATCTCCTTTGTCGGGTACTTCGTGTTTAGGCTCGGTTTTCGGCCTGTGGACGATAATAGTGTGAGATGTCTGTCATTTACGGAATTTCCAACAATCCGCCTTTAGGAGACCTTTCTTCGAACAATAGTGGCATGTAGGTGCATTCCATGACTAAGAGAATGTTCTACCGGACACCACCGTCTTTTCTTCTCCAGGGCCGACCCTGTCACCTTGACCTTTTCCATGCTTTTGTTCATGACTAGCTATTGAACTGTTTCCCCATAATTGCCATACTGAAATTTATCATTTTTCTTGTTGGTTAATTCGTGATCATCAGCGATACCTGCTGCCCTCTATAGTTCAACTACCTAGTGTTCAACAAGGTTATTGTTGGTATCCAAGGGAATAAATACTGTTCTTAAATTCTTCCATAACAGTAACTTCCCTCAACTCATCATATTCTCCACCTGCACTGAACTGTATTCACCTATAAATACCATTTCTTCCTCCCTTGGAAACTTCACAAATGCCTTCCCTGACTGCCTCTTTAAGCTTATAAATTGCTGCCTGTATGCTTCAGGCTGTGAAAATGGCAGCTTTCACCACTTCAGTATCACTAGTAAACTTCAGTTGCCTTATACCTACAAATACACTTTGCAGAAATATGGTCCAGAGATTTTCTGCCGAATTCCACCTGTTGGAAATATTCTCAAAAGACATAAAATTATGTCTTCACCTCGTCCTCATCGAATTGAGCTAGGAACCAGTCTAATATTCCTAGCTAGGGCAAACTCTGGGCTACGTCTTTCCTCAGATCTACCAGATACTCCCCTTGACTTCCCTTACGGATGCTGCAGTGCAGCATGGGCTGCATTCATGCTGGGATCATGCTGGATTTGCAGCATATGCTGGAATCATGCTGGGTTTCCATGCTGCAGTCATGCTGGAATCACTTTGATAAAATACTAGTCATACTACATTGCAGTATATGCTGGAACCATGCTGGGTATCCATGCTGTGACCATACTGGATTTACTCCGACAGTATTTCACCATACTGCCTCCCAGCATGTACTGCAACCATGCTGCAAATGCATGCTGGTGTTATACTGGATTAACTCGGACATAATCTATCCATGCTGCAATCATGCTGGAACCACTTAGATAAAATAATAGTCCTACTGCGTTGCCAGCATATGCTGCAACCATGCTGCTGTATGGCTGACCTACATGTCCATGTAGCTGTCACATGATATGAATGAACTATTGCCCTGGTTATTCTGTACCAATCAGAAATCAGGTCAGCTCAAAAGTTTAGAGCCAGAATTCAAATCAGAATAACTACTAACCAGTACTTTGAACATGGTTGCAGGAAAAACATGGCTTGTAAGATTCTAGGATGTGCCAAGTACACAGACAAGAGCTATTTGCATTGTATTATCTTTAAATTCTTATGTATAACCATAGAAGTACATGTACTTGGAAACTTGAAGGTGAGTGCAGTTACAGTTCCCTGCATATACATAAACTTCATATTTGTCTGGAATATATATCCCTTTGTTTCAATGGTCCATCTTGAAGTATTTATTGATGTCTGGATATGTGAAACATGACATCAAGTACATGGATAGGAAAAAATATATTACAACCCAACATATTTACAAAATATGCCAGAAAACTAAAGTTAGCTTTACTATTTGTGCAGACGAATTCAATGGCTTCCACCACCTGTGTCCATGCAGTGGAGCTATAACATTGTGCATGTATCCCATGTTTGTAGGTTATAGTTACCATGCTGGCACCATGCTGCAAAATCCCAGCATGGCTGCAGCATGCATGCCTCTATATAGGTTATAGCTACCATGCTGGAACCATGCTGCAGAATTCCAGCATGGATGCAGCATGCCCCTGTACAATGGTCATACCTACCATGCTGCAACCATGCTACAAAGTCCCAGCATGGTTGCAGCATGCCCCTGTATATAGGCTCTAGCTACCATGCTGGAATCATGCTGTAAGACAATTCCAGCATGGTTGCAGTATGCATGCCACAGAACAGGATGAAGCTACCATACTGGAACCATGCTGTGAAATCCCAGCATGGATGCAGCATGCCCCCTGCCAGGCTTTAGCTACCATGCTGGAACCATGCTGCAGAATTCCAGCATGAATGCAGCATGCCCCTGTGCAATGGCCATACCTACCATACTGCATACTGCAATACACTTTGCAGAAATATGGTCCAGAGATTTTCTGCCGAATTCCACCTGTTGGAAATATTCTCAAAAGACATAAAATTATGTCTTCACCTCGTCCTCATCGAATTGAGCTAGGAACCAGTCTAATATTCCTAGCTAGGGCAAACTCTGGGCTACGTCTTTCCTCAGATCTACCAGATACTCCCCTTGACTTCCCTTACGGATGCTGCAGTGCAGCATGGGCTGCATTCATGCTGGGATCATGCTGGATTTGCAGCATATCCTGGAATCATGCTGGGTTTCCATGCTGCAGTCATGCTGGAATCACTTTGATAAAATACTAGTCATACTGCATTGCAGTATATGCTGGAACCATGCTGGGTATCCATGCTGTGACCATACTGGATTTACTCCGACAGTATTTCACCATACTGCCTCCCAGCATGTACTGCAATCATGCTGCAAATGCATGCTGGTGTTATACTGGATTAACTCAGACATAATCTATCCATGCTGCAATCCTGCTGGAACCACTTAGATAAAATAATAGTCATACTGCGTTGCCAGCACATGCTGCAACCATGCTGCTGTATGGCTGACCTACATGTCCATGTAGCTGTCACATGATATGAATGAACTATTGCCCTGGTTATTCTGTACCAATCAGAAATCAGGTCAGCTCAAAAGTTTAGAGCCAGAATTCAAATCAGAATAACTACTAACCAGTACTTTGAACATGGTTGCAGGAAAAACATGGCTTGTAAGATTCTAGGATGTGCCAAGTACACAGACAAGAGCTATTTGCATTGTATTATCTTTAAATTCTTATGTATAACCATGGAAGTACATGTACTTGGAAACTTGAAGGTGAGTGCAGTTACAGTTCCCTGCATATACATAAACTTCATATTTGTCTGGAATATATATCCCTTTGTTTCAATGGTCCATCTTGAAGTATTTATTGATGTCTGGATATGTGAAACATGAGATCAAGTACATGGATAGGAAAAAATATATTACAACCCAACATATTTACAAAATATGCCAGAAAACTAAAGTTAGCTTTACTATTTGTGCAGAGGAATTCAATGGCTTCCACCACCTGTGTCCATGCAGTGGAGCTATAACATTGTACATGTATCCCATGTTTGTAGGTTATAGTTACCGTGCTGGCACCATGCTGCAAAATCCCAGCATGGCTGCAGCATGCATGCCTCTGTATAGGTTATAGCTACCATGCTGGAACCATGCTGCAGAATTCCAGCATGGATGCAGCATGCCCCTGTACAATGGTCATACCTACCATGCTGCAACCATGCTACAAAGTCCCAGCATGGTTGCAGCATGCCCCTGTATATAGGCTCTAGCTACCATGCTGGAATCATGCTGTAAGACAATTCCAGCATGGTTGCAGTATGCATGCCACAGAACAGGATGAAGCTACCATACTGGAACCATGCTGTGAAATCCCAGCCAGCATGGATGCAGCATGCCCCTGCCAGGCTTTAGCTACCATGCTGGAACCATGCTGCAGAATTCCAGCATGAATGCAGCATGCCCCTGTGCAATGGCCATACCTACCATACTGCAACCATGCTGTGAAATCTCCCAGCATGGTTGCAGCATGCCCCTTGTCAGGCTTTAGTTACCATGCTGGAACCATGCTGCAGAATTTCAGCATGCCCCTGTGCAATGGCCATACCTACCATACTGCAACCATGCTGTGAAATCTCCCAGCATGGTTGCAGCATGTCCCTTATCAGGCTTTAGTTACCATGCTGCAGAATTCCAGCATGAATGCAGCATGCCCCTGTGCAATGGCCATACCTACCATACTGCAACCATGCTGTGAATTCTCCCAGCATGGTTGCAGCATGTCCCTTATCAGGCTTTAGTTACCATGCTGGAACCATGCTGCAGAATTCCAGCATGAATGCAGCATGCCCCTGTGCAATGGCCATACCTACCATACTGCAACCATGCTGTGAAATCTCCCAGCATGGTTGCAGCATAATTTAAATAATTGAAACATGCTGCAGCCAGGTTGAGCTTAGTGGGGTGTTCTCCAGCATGGCTGCAGCATGTACTGTGACCATGCTGGCACCATGCTGGTAATTCATGCTGGGAACATACTGGAACCATGCTGGAAATGCGCTGCAAATCTGTAAGGGTTAACTCCTGATTCAATCATGAGCAGTTCATGCTCTCTTTGTCTAGCATTCTCCTCCCTCTTGCTTTTTCTCTTTCATATTTTTCCAACATCAAATTTGAGCTGTTCTTTTTCCACCTGTCCTTCCTTATCTAACCTTAACTTTTCATTTCTTTCCTCTAACTCTAACTTGCCTCTAATCTTCTTGCCTCTGCATCTGCCTGTAACCTTTCGTCCCTGTGTGTTTCTAACTCTTTTTTCTCTTAGCGCTATCTTTGCTAAATCTTCCTCCTCGTCTAGCTCAAATTCCTCATCACCTTCACCTTCTCGATTCAAATACTCTCCTATGGCCCGGACTATTTCATTCTTCTGACGCGTTTATTCGATCAGACGTCCTCAATTCACATCCATTAACATCAGAGGAGTTATTGGTTTGAGCTGATCTTCCATCGCAGCTCCCGAGCTACCGTATCTAATTCCGCTTAAGCCCGTGCTAAGGGCCGTGTGGATACTTCATATTCAACACATGAACAGCTGCAATAAAAGCGCAGCTGAGATACTAAGGTTATGTCCGAGATTCCACCGTATTCTCGGGTCTGAATGCCTAGGGAAGCTTTCCTGTGGTTGTTTTTTAGTCGCCAAACGTCAATTTTTCCCATCTCTGGCTGACACACTAACATTTAAGTGGTTGGTTCAAGTTTTTAACTTAGGTGACCCATCTAACTCTTTTATAGACCACGTTTTCATCTGTACAAATACTTGAAGATCAAAATTACCAGCCATACTAAAAACACAAAACGACTATTTGCATCACTAAAATTAAATGTGCAATTCTGTTTGACCAAACTCAAACCAAGAGTGGTTCGCTCCCGGACATGCTCCCAATTTTGTTATACTCCCACAAATGTAAAAGATTGCTCTCAAAAGTCAACCAGAGGAACTTTTCTAACTCTGCATCCAAACAGTGGTCAAGCAAAATTACAACAAAATACCAGAATGTTCAATTAAACCTTTTATAAAAATTAACCAACCAGAAAAAAAACTTACAAAGTATGGTACAATATGTCACAAGCATTAGGTTTACTATAATAATGTAAACGAGTGTGGCACGCAGCTTAAGTGAACCTAAATAATCATAAGCTGTCCACCGAGAGCCCAGTTCAGTACGCTTTCTTTCTAGGGTTGTTGTATAACTCTTCTCTATTCCTTTACCCCGTGTCCATTCCGGTTGTCCACTCCTCGTCAAATACACACACAACAAACCAGTCCTATTCCAGCGACGATCGACGTCCAAGTCGTCCTAGTCCAGCAATAGTGCCTTGATTATTATGACCCAACCCACCAGCTAAAGTAATTTGCCGAAGGGGAAAACGGCCATTCCGTATTCCACAGGATCTACACAAATGACCTGAGTGGTTTTCCATATTCTACTCTCTGGGTTTATCATATAATTGACTATAAGTTAATAAATATAATCAACTGTCGGTCTCAAATTCCATATCGGTGTTCCCTGCATGGTCTGTTTTACTGCTCATCCAATGACTAATGCATACCAGGTTTCAATATTTTTGTATACCCTGGGTGTCATTGTTTGTTCTATGAACTGTTAAGTGGGCCTGGTAATTCACTCAAGTCACATTCAGCATGGTCAAGCTTTACAAGGGTATCAATTGCTGTCAATGTACTCCATTGGAGTTCTGCAAGGTTCTGCAGACTGTGGACTTCCTAGGGGGTGGGGGGGGGGGGGTGGAACGAGATATCGTATGGAACTTGACCATGGGGAAAACCAACCTCATAATCAGTCTTCGGAAGCGTGGGGAAAATTGACGTCTGAGTAATAGTAAGCTGTGAAATCCCTTAAGGTTGAGGCTGATGACGTCACGTGGCGATGACTGATGACGTCACTTCCGAGTCTAAGCTCACTTCCGCGTCAAAGATCACTTCTGTCACGTAGCAAGAAAGAGTTCTCTGCTCCTAAATAAGAACAAAGATACGCTTCAGTTAGTTCAATGTTAAGCCCAAAGGGCAACCCACTCCTGGACATTCACGGTATGGGGTGTGACACCTTATTTTTAATTTGTTTTGTTTTTTTCACTCTGTAGAAGACAATGGGAGGGGTCTCGAGGCCATGGGTTGACTTTCATTGAAAAGTTTTAACTGCGCATGTGCACATTTTGGGGTTGAGGTAGATGGAGAAAACCATCCATGAATTGATGTGATATCTGACGGTCGTAATTCAATTACGACCGTCAGATATCGCAACAATTCATGGATGGTTTTCTCCATCTAGGGTCGAGGTTGACTGTCGGTAGTTCGATTGGGGCGTGTGAGGTGTCCTTGTGATGCATTCGTGGGGAACATCCGACTGGACACTGGACTGATGTGTCGTGGAAGTAAGGCTATCCCGCGCATGCGCAGACATGGAATTGTGGGAAAAGGACACTTGAATGGACGTATTGGGGTCGAGGTGGACCATCTGTGGTCCGAATGGGTCGTTGAAGCACTCATGAATAGGGGAGTGTTTGACTGAGCTGGTGTGTAGTGAAAGTAGGGCTACGGCGCGCATGAGCAGGCAAGGAATTGTGGGAAGAGGGCAATATAAAATCCGGAAACACGAACCTTACCCCTAAAATATGGAAAACCCCTATCAACCAGGTCTAAATGGGCTAATGTTGGTTCCCGGCGAGAGATGCAGGATGGCTTAGCGGGTGCATGTAAAATTAGGAATTTATTGCTCAAATCTTCACCTGCTACTGCTATGCCTATATCCTCCTCCAGGAGATCCATTTGCAGAATAAAAAGTTATCTCCCCTTAGGGAGCTCAGTCGGCTTACTCTGCGCATGTGCTCACATGAATACTTCCTCTTATTCTTCTGCAACCGCCTTGTGTGGACGCGTTTTGTAGGAGTTCCTTTAGGTCTAGATTTAGACGTAACCTAGGGTTATTTTTCTGAAGTAACTACTAGCAGATTTTTATTTGACTAATGTCTGGTCAAACATTCTCTGAAAATTCCGAACGTTGCCATTCCTAGTCGGCTTGCTTGGTCTATTCTGAATTCCCGTTCGGCCATGTGCAGCCCTCGGCATCACGCATGGAGCAGGGCCGAGAACATCTTTGCTGTCGGCGGGTCACCTGTTTGGAGTGTTTGTACTGGGATGATGCTACCAGGCGGAGTTATGCCCAGGATTTACGTTTTACAATGAGTGAAAAACATCGTCTCAACACTACAAGATTGCTGTTGGGAAGTATTGTTGCTAATTTTTAAACGATAACAAAATGGCCATCAACAGATTCTCTGCCATTCACTTCGTTGTTGTTGTTGTTGTTGTTTTGCCCTCGACATCACGCAGGTCGGGGGCCACACACTACACCTTGCATACGCACTATGCATGACTATGGTTACAGTTGAATGTGCCTACCAAATTACTCTCTTGATAAAATCAAGCGTAACCATTTTATTCGTTGATATCTTGATCAAGGAAGAGAACACAAGATTTTTATTAAGAAATTGTGCATATATTTTGGAACGCAATTCTGCAAGAAAATATTGCATTTTTAATAGATGTAATATTTACTTTTCACAGCCAAAATTTCCCGAAAGAATACTGAAATAGACCTACAGTTGAAATTAAGTTGAGCATTAAATTAATTTTTTCTTACTGAGAAATTATGATTAGGTCTGTGGGTTTATTTCCCCGGGAAGACAATCAGAAATGGCTGTCGTCGGCGACGTAGCTCTTCGTAGATCTTTTCCTGGTCTGACGGCCGGGACAAAGATCAAGTCTGGAGTTAGGCAATCATCCGCCACTGCTTGGGACAACAAAAGACAGTCTCCAAGTGACGATCTACTTCAACTTCGAGAGCTACCATCGCCCGTGCCTACACCAATCGACACTATGGGCTCCGGCTTCTTCCATTCTATCGACTACTGCTGATGTTCAGCCACAGCCTAGTACTCTGCTACAACGGGCTTCGACTTCACCTCAACGATCTTAGCCCGTCCTTCTTGAAATCTTCTACAACTGCTTCGTCCAAAACATCTTTTTGGGCTACGGCAATGAAAAAAAAAATTGATCCTCATGAATTTGATTACCATTATTAACCGTATGATCAATTGATCTAATACATTTGAGGACTGATAAGAATTTGACCTCAAATTTGATGGTGATTTAGGATTGAACATTGTTTTCATGGATTTTATTGGAAAACACTTCTTCTTGTATAGAAACATTTGATTGGTCAGTTCAAATTGTGAAATGAAATGAGTTCTTTTCTTTGGTTGCACGACTGCCTTCCAAGACCATGACTTCTCCGTTCACCCGTCAGCCCTCTCTTTGCCTCCAAGGAGGTTTATCGTCTTCAGGAGATGTTTCTCGCTATTCAGCGTATTACGTCGTACACCGACTGGGTCCTGTCACCACAGCTAGACTCGCATTCGATCCTGCCATCCGTCAGCCTGATGGGCCGATGCTTCTGTCTCCCGGTCACCACTCACCTGTCACCACCTCCTCAGTTCAAGATGACGTCGGTTTCATCGATCTGGGCCCGTGCACATCACCGAGATTGGCTGGCCTCCATCTGCAGGACGCATATCTCCATTTACCCATTAATTCTCGTCATCGTCCTATGCTTTACCATCGCCGGTCGACGATTCGAGTGGCAAGTCTTCCCGTTCGGAGTCAACATCGCCCCATGGCTCTTCTCCCGCATCACTTCGCCAGTCATGGCGTTCCTCCATCTACGGGGCATTCACATCGAGGTATACATTGACGACATCTTCATTTGAGTGACGGACAAATCTCTCCTCTACGCTCAGATCCGGTTCACCTTGCTCATCCTTCTACGTCTCGGGTTCATTCCTCACCCTCAGAAGTCAGAGTTAGTACCGGCACTACTTCATCATACATTGGGGCTGTCTTCGTCATGGCCCATCAATTGGCACGACCCCCGGAAGACCGATGGACCAAGCTTCAGACGTTGGTTCTAGTTGTCATCGTCTTCACAGCCCCTTCATCTCTGGCTAGATCTTCTAGGTCTTCTTTCATCCACGCAGGACTTTACTCTCTACGGGCGTCTCCTAGTTCGGTCGCTGCAGTATCATTTTCATCCATCCCTTCAGATGTCATTCCTCGATCCTCTAGTTCTGGTATTGACGTCTCTACTTCTCCATCTGATCTGGTGGCAGTCCCGTCACAATGTCATGCGGGCAGTTCCTTTCCTATCACCGGCTCCAGATCGCCATCACTACACCGATGCTTCCGAGACAGGTTGGGGAGCCCATCCAGACGACCTTTAGGTGTCCGGCAGATGGTCGTCGTCGGATGCCAGACTTCATATCAACCTTCTGAAGATGAAAGTTGTCATCTTACCAGTCCAGCATTTGAGCTCTCTTCTGGTGAATTCGTCCTTTCTCATCGCAACGGACAACTCGACCGTTTATTACTCACATCATCAAGATGGGTATCACCCCATCCTACTCTATATTTTGTCTGGTTTGGACCCTCTTCGACTGGGCTCTACTACATCACTGCCATTTCACCGCTCGCCATGTTCCGGGTCGGCTCAATGTGTTAGCAGATCGCCTGTCTCGTCCCGACACCGTGCTTCAAACCGAATGGCAGCTTCATCCGGAGGTCTTCCAATGCATCATAATCATCTGGGAGTCCCGCTTGATCGACCTGTTTGCGGCGAGGAACAATGCACATATCTCCCTCTTCGTCAGCCCGATTCTGAACCCTCGAGTCTTCGCCATCGATGCTCTATCGATCAGCTGGGACAACTTCCTTGCATATGCCTACCCTCCCATTGCCCTGCTTCAGGAAGTTCTACAAAAGATTGCTCAGCACGACTGCGTCATCCTGCTCGTTGTTCCGTTGGTGGCCTCGTCGACCGTGGTTTCCGGCTCTGGTTCCTCTTCTCACCGCCCCACCACGCCGCTTACCAGCTTGGCCCAGCTTGTTGCGTCAACCTCACGGGATAGCTCACTACTCCCAGTGGCGCAATTTACACGTCTGCAGACTATCCAGGGTGCACTCACAGACCAGGATTTCTTCAGCAGAAGTTGCAGAGACGATGGTTTCAGCCAACCGATCTTCCACATTGCAGCTCTATCAATCTAAGTGGACATACTTCGTCTCCTGGTGTCGAGGCCGAGACATCGATCCCGATGCTGCCTCTCTTCTCATTGTAGCAGACTTCTGTAGCAATAAGTCACTACCTCACTCGTACCGACCCAGTTCGGGAGTCTCGTCGACTGCTATTTCTCTCTCTTCAGCCAGCTGCAGTTCGTGACATCACCAAGAATACGGTGGCTTCTTGGTTGAAGAAGACCATTAAGTGGACATATCAACTCGCCCTTGACGCTCCCCCACTTCTGGCCTCTGCTTCTTCCCATGAGATTCGTGCCATCGCTACATCAATCCTGTGCTTGGAGTGCCAATTCGACTTTTACCGACTACTATCTGAGAGACATGTCAGTACAATCAGATAGAGTGACCACGCTAGGGCCGCTGGTGGCTGCCCAGTGTGGTCCATTAGTTTTTCCAAACAAGGGGGAGGGGGGATGATCGTCGCTGCAAGTCAGTCAGCCAGCCAACTTACATGATCGCCGCAGCAAGTCAGCCAGCAGCCAACTTACAAGACAGCTAACAAGACTTGACACATCGGTGAGTATTATTTAGGTACATTCGTGTCAGTGGCAAGGGACTAGAGAGAGTTGGTGTGAGACGGCGATTACAGTGGTATGAGATGGTCACCTAGTTTTCGAAAGTCGCCTGGTATGTACATGACACTTCTTTCCGTTTTACTAGGCTAGCTTACCCCATGAATACCCACAGCGTCTACGACCCGGGTTCCCTCACCGGGTAAAATTGTGTGCCACATCCAGCGGTTACTCTGCAGGAACTCGGGAACTACAACAAGGCCGAGATCCCTACCTCCATCTGTTGGTAGTGTGGCATAGCAATAGCATGTGAAGATTTGAGAAATAAATATTAAACATTTATAAACAATGTTAGTATTTATTATCAAATCAAACCTGCTATTGCTTTGATTGCCCAGCCCATCCTCCCCTCACTCTACGGACTTGCACAGACACACCTACAGGCTGCAGTAGAAAAGAAGAAATATTCATGTGGGCACATGCGCAGAGTAAGCCGACTGAGCTCCCTAAGGGGAGATAACTTTCATTCTGCAAATGGATCTCCTGGAGGAGGAAATAGGCATAGCAATAGCAGGTTTGATTTGATAATAAATACTAACATTGTTTATAAATGTTTAATTTTTCCCCGGAAATATAAAACGGAAAACGGACTTTATATCTAAAACATGAGGAATAACTCAGGAAAGTGTGTATGGGGCCTATGGAATCTATTCTGCATGCCGTAGCACCTTAACATAACACCTTAGCGCATTGTCAACCGTCCAATCACCGTTATATCAAAAACAACAACAAGCCTATTACGTATTTCACATTTTATCACAACACACACAAGCTGGGGGACCTGCTATGGGTGTGCTTACAATTCTCGTATTCTCTTGCCCAATCAGAAGCCGTCGTTTAGAACGGTCAGTGTTCGGTCATGTTACCTCTTGTCCGTTATACGTATCCTCGACTGCTCTTGTCCAATAAGGATATGTAGTAGTAGAAAGGGGGAATTTGAATGGACGTTTTGGTGTAGAGAAGGACCATTCGTGGTCCAAATGGGACGTGGGTGGTATCCCCCTGAAGTTATTATGGGGTAGAGCCAGACTGGGGGTGAAACCCGTATACGCATTGAGATTTTGTTTAGAAATGGCAGTTTCGGAGATGCGCATGTGCGAGTTAAGGGAGAAAGGGGCCATGTTCGATCTGTCTACCTGGTAGTTTGTGTGTGTTTGTGTGGTGTATCTCATCCAAGTTTGCTTTGCAGGGTGGTGCGCCCTGTAGATTGGGGTGGTTTGAATGGAAAGTCCTATCATTCTGCACATGCATAATCAGGCAATAATATAGAAAAGAGGGTATTTTGGGGCGTGCTTGTGCAATCTATGGATATATCTCCTCGAAATATAGCACGGAGGGGGTGTCGTATTGAAGCTTTCATCAATAAAAACAAGTTCAGTATTGTTCATATAGTTTATTATCCCCAAAGTTATATCATACCCAAACTGGGGGAGCCGTCTTGGGTACATTTATTATGGTGTTTATTCACGGAATAAAAATTGAAATATGAAAGACCACATTAGGTACAACTGTTTACATAGCTGACTTTAACGATCAGCACATAAACAGTATATTTGATATGTTACGGTATCTATCAGTACATGGGTGAATACGTTCATCCGATGGGGTGGTCGGTGAGCTTGGTGACAGAAACGTGACAATGGTCATCCTCTCCACGGTCCATTGTGTGTTTGGGCGTTGTTAATGGGGCCCATTCCAAGACATCCAATATGTCCACTTGAGCCAGCACCGTCTCCAGTGACGCACGATTAATAATGGTGGACAGCTGGTCAAATACCCGGATGATATCTTGGAAGATTCTACTGAACAAGATTATTTCCCGGTTGCGCCAAAATCATCCAATTGTGCCAGCGTATAACGAACCAATCGGGACTTCTTAGCTCAACCAATCAGCTGTGTCTCGTCCAGTGACCTGGCATTAGCCAGCCTTTCGCTGTTCATTTCCTTTGGACTCACCGAACCGGTACATATGACAGCTAGACCTAACGCCGCACGACAGCGTATTTTCTCAACGAGAAGCAGCTATATACCATAGGTAAAGCCGATGCTTACATATTACGACTTTGAAATCAATAAGATTTCGAGTTTGCTAAGGATATATCATAAATATAGCCCGAAAATATCCGAAACACTGCTCTGAGCGTAATTAACATGTGTGTATCTATTTCATTATCAGGCAGATGTCGGGTTGAAACACGCCAGGAACGTGGGTGTGTTCATGGACAATTCTTCTCGCATTGGTCTACGATCCGGCAATGTTTCCATTGTCATCGCCCGCTGCTAGATATCTACAATTTTCGACTGCTCGACCTGGCTCAGCTCTACAGCTAAGTGAAAGCCATCTTTAACGACCAGACTACGGCCTTCAAGTTAATCTCGCATTTGGTTACATAAATACGTCACGAAGAGACGAAGAAAATCCGGTATTTCTATTCCAGGAGCAACTGGAGACCGTGAATTCCTTAGAATGGGTCTGACAGCAATGCTCTAACGAAGAAGGGCAGGTGGGGACGGTGACAGACGTTTTTCGTGGCTAAACTGATCTACCACCCCATGTCTTGACCCATCGCATGCACTGATAGATACGTGTTGATTGTCAAAGTCTGCTCTGTAAACACATGTACCCAATATTACGGTGCTTGGAGTTGAAAAGCATGGTGTTTGATATTTCAATTTATATTCTGTGAATAAACATGAAGACAGACGCAACAGACATGTCTCAAGTGGGCACCCGAGCGTATCTGTGCTTGCAGCACTCAGGCTATACATGACGGCGAAGCACTGATTGATGGAGAGAACAAAGTAGGAGAGTTCTTGTGGCGTGGCGGTATATCAGAATTTTTCAGCATTCTCTGATACATGTACACAGCCGACATGTTCTCTTGTACGGCCTGCCTGATGCCATTTACTCGTCTGGAAGATTTGCGACGCTGCGAGTCCTCTATCCACAAAGGCGCAGGGTGTACTTGTACGGAAGGATGCTTTACTACGCCACGAACAGGTACTACACGAGAGAGCGACGGAAAAATGTAACGATTGTGATCAACTCTTCAAACGACCCAGTCAGTTCAATCTGATTAAAACTCAGACTTAATAACCGCTCCTCTGTCGGACATGTCGCTAATTAAGATCTGGGACAGTGTATCTTAAATTTGTCGCGCATGTCAGACTGCTGACCAATCACAATCCAACGTCAACGGGCGAATAGGTGCCTATCCGAGCAAATAATAATCTTCGGTGATTGTTCATGGAGAGCAAGAACTTCGTCAGCCGCATGGGTTGTATTTTTCTGCGCCTCGTTCATTACAGAAATAATCGGATAGGCACCTATTCGCCCGTTGAAGTTGGACTGTGATTGGTCGCCAATCTGACATGCGCGACAGATTTAAGATACAGCCTGTCCCAAATCTTAATTAGCGACATGTCCGATAGAGGATCGATTATTAAGTCTGAGTTTTAATCAGATTGCAGTCAGTTAAGACGGCACCAACGCTTGATTCACCGCATGCCGCTGAAGAGATGCCCAGGGAGATGAAACGTACGCAGACACTACCTGCCCAGTGCTTGCCGAGCAGCGAGCCCATGCCAAGCGAGCCCATGCCCACAATCGAGGAGGGCCTGGATATCTAGCCGGACCCCGGCGATATGGTTCTGGGTCATACGCCTGACGACATCGAACATTTTCAGGAAGATCCAGTGGATGTCCCCAGCGATCACTTACCGGATACCAGTGTAGTAAGTGACATCCACAGAGACCATTGGTCTATGATCCGACGATGTTTCGACCATCATTGCCCGCTGCAAGACGCCTCTCTACGCAGATACGTGGAAACCTAGTGGAAGCCATCTTTAATGACCAAACTACGACCTTCAAATTGAATCTGGCGTTCGGATATTTGCTGCTTCATAAGGAGACCAACCAAATCCGGTACTTTTACCGGAGTACTAACATCCGGGTATTTGACCAGCCGTTCACCGTTATAAAACATGCGTCACTGGAGACGGTTCTGGCTCAAGTGTACCAATTGGATGTCCTGGAATAAGTCCATCAACAACGCCCCAACACCCAATGAATCGTGGAGAGGGTCATCAATGTCACGTTTTTCGTTAGCTAAATAATATATAGCCCTCAAGAGTATGAGGGCTATACGTCGGCCCCAGTCACCTCCAGCGAGGGTTTTAGATAATTTTATTACGAATCACCCACCTCTGAACCTGCCGTACATCTAATCTCTATCCCCTCCTGCGCACTATTTCAAAATCTTGCACACTATTGTGAAATAGTAACGAATATATCGCCGTCTGAATTACCCAGACGACTTCCACTTTAAACGCGCCATGTTAACCGTATAGAGTGACGTCACCAACATGGCGCGCAGAGAACTAGAAGTTTCCGACTGCAAAATTCAGACGGCGATATATTCGTTACTATTTCACAATAGTGTGCAAGATTTTGAAATAGTGCGCAGGAGGGGATAGAGTTTAGATGTACGGCAGGTTCAGAGATGGGTGAAAAGTAATAAAATTATCTAAAACCCTCGCTGGAGGTGACTGGGGCCGACGTATAGCCCTCATACTCTTGAGGGCTATATATTATTTAGCTAGTTTTTCGTCACCAAGCTGACCGACCACCCCATCGGATGAACGTATTCACCCATGCACTGATAGGTACCGTAACATACCTGTGGGGATATTGTCTGATTGCTAAATGTTTATTTGAATGTTGTACATAAGTTTTACAGGTTTATTATAGTCCGTGTCACATGTCTGTTTTGTACCAGCATGTAATGCGTTATCGCGGGGCCAGTTTTCAACACTGCCATGTGCCTCTATTTTTGACCAGATTTAGTGTTTTCAATGGCTAAATTGTTTAAAATAGTATGGTATCTGATTGAACTAAATGCCAGCTTACCTAATAAATGCTTGTTAGCTTGTGGTAATTCCCTGATTGCCTGGTAGATGCATTTATTCCGTGAATTTTTATCATGCTTGTCTCCTGACGAGACCATGTTGCGAAGCTACATTCTAGACGCTCCGACGTACTTTGGACTTTAAATTTGGACAGTAACCTGTATAAAAACCTCAGAATTAATTTCTATGGGTATCTAGGTGAATATTTCAGTAGAAATTTAGTAGTGTTTCGGGGAAATTTGGTGAGTTTATTACGTTTTTGCGGATACTATAATCATGGCTTGATCGGCTGCAGACAGCTTTCGGTGGCTCAGCCAATCAGCGTAGGTATTGTAGACACGTGGTTTTACCCTTGGCGGGCTATATAAACGGGAAGATAGAAGAGGTTCTTCGCATTTTGCCCCTTGTTGTGTACAAGGTAGGTCGCCTATTTACCATTGGCGGGAGATGACTACTTTAGATGACCAATAAAGATATCCTTCCTAGGATATACCCTTACTGAGATGATCCATTCAGGATACTAGTGAAATAGTATCCTGTAGGATATGCCCTGAAGGATATATATCCTGTACTATAATATGTATCCTGAAGGATATATATCCTGCAGGATATCTATATATATCCTTAAATAGCAGAAATGTGAGGGAAATATAATATAGGATATACCGGTGTCATTGGCAGTAAATATATGTATCCTACAACTAATGAGAAGGACACTCGGAGTGGACCCTTTGATATGGAACCAGCACCATAGAAGACACTGCGGGGAGGTGCAATTCCCTCGTAGGTGTACCGGGTGGCACAGGACCTTTCCTTTTCATGGGGAATAGGATATATATCCTACAGATATCCTATATAGCTGCATAGGTATAGCCAGACCTTTATTGCCATTGACACTGGTGTTTCCTGGGGTATGTGTGCTCTGTAGGATACTAGTGATGTGTGTCCAAAATATATGTATCCTGCAACTAATGAGAAGGACACTCGGAGTGGACCCTTTGATATGGAACCAGCACCATAGAAGACACTGCGGGGAGGTGCAATTCCCTCGTAGGTGTACCGGGTGGCACATGACCTTTCCTTTCCATGGGGAATAGGATGTATATCCCTCCGGACCTGGATACATATATCACTGGTGACTTGGGGCAGCACATATATCCTTTGGTTGGGGGAAAATAGAATTATCACTAGCAGATCAATATCCTACACAGAAGACACCGTGGTGAGGAATATATTTCCTACTGGGAGCTACGGGTGGTTTATTAGCCTCGATTAAGGATATACGGCGACATATCCTTGATATCCTATTCGGCCATTCATACCGGTGATATCGTGATTTACCGACTGTTGTATATCCTGAGGATATCCTGAATACATATTTCGCATGTCCTTAGGATATCCTCCATATATCCGTCGCGTATATAATAATTAGGATACCAGCCATGATTGTAGGGATCGGCTATTATAGTTTATACC
>JAVTVY010040872.1:0-18195 GCA_036873755.1 Hanleya hanleyi | reverse complement strand
TGGTCTTTCTAAACAGAGTAAAATTGGAGCGTCGCGCGGCTTAGTTTAGACGAAAAGTTAATTAATTATACCCCTTTTCATAATATATTTTTTTCATATTTTTTAATATTTCGAAATAGCATATAAAAAAACGAAACCGCGAGCCGCTCTGAAATTAAGGGTATGGTGTAGCTACTTTCGTGGTCTTTCTAAACAGAGTAAAATTGGAGCGGCGCACGGCGTAGTTTAGGCGAAAAGTTTAATAATTATACCCCTCTTCATGATATATTTTTTCATATTTTTTTATCTTTCGAAATAAGATATAAAAAACAACGAAGCCGCGCGCCGCTCTGTAATTAAGGGTATGGTGTAGCTACCTTCGTCGTCTTTCTAAACAGAGTAAAATTGGAGCGGCGCGCGGCTTAGTTTAGACGAAAAGTTCATTAATTATACCGATTTTCATAATATATTTTTATCATATTTTTTAATATTTCGAAATAGCATATAAAAAAAACGAAGCCGCGCGCCGCTCTGAAATTAAGGTTATGGCGTAGCTACCTTCGTGGTCTTTCTAATCAGAGGAAAATTGGAGCGACGCGCGGCTTAGTTTAGTTCAAAGTTCATTAATTATACCCATCTTCATGATATATTTTTTTCATATTTTTTAATCTTTCGAAATAACATATAAAAAAAACGAAGCCGCGCGCCGCTCTGAAATTAAGGCTATGGTGTAGCTACGTACGTGGTCTCTCTAAACAGAGTAAAATTGGAGCGGCGCGCGGCTTAGTTTAGACGAAAAGTTAATTAATTATACCCCTCTTCATGATATATTTTTTTCATATTTTTTAATCTTTCGAAATAAGATATAAAAAAAACGAAGCCGCGCGCCGCTCTGAAATTAAGGGTATGGTGTAGCTACGTACGTGGTCTTGCAAAACAGAGTAAAATAGGAGCTGCGCGCGGCTTAGTTTAGACGAAAAGTTCATTAATTATACCCTTCTTCATGATATATTTTTTTATATTTTTTAATATTTCAAAATAGCACTTTAAAAAAACGAAGCCGCGCGCCGCTCTGAAATTAAGGGTATGGTGTAGCTACGTTTGTCGTCTTTCGTATCAGATTAAAATCGGAGTGGCGCGGCTTAGTTTAGAGAAAAAGTTCATTAATTATACCCCTTTTCATGATATATTTTTCAAATATTTTAATATTTTGAAATAGCATATGAAAAAAACAAAGCCGCGCGCCGCTCTGCAATTAAGGGTATGGTGTAGCTACCTTCGTGGTCTTTCTAAACAGAGTAAAATTGGAGCGGCGCGCGGCTTAGTTTAGACGAAAAGTTCATTAATTATACCCCTTTTCATAATATATTTTTTTAATATTTCGAAATAGCATATAAAAAAAACGAAGCCGTGCATCGCTCTGAAATTAAGGGTATGGTGTAGCTACATTCGTGGTCTTTCTAAACGGGGTAAAATTGGAGCGGCGCGCGGCTTAGTTTAGACGAAAAGTTCAATAATTATACCCTTCTTCATGATATATTTTTTCATATTTTTTAATCTTTCGAAATAAGATACAAAAAAAACGAAGCCGCGCGCCGCTCTGACATTAAGGATATGGTGTAGCTACCTACCTGGTCTCTCTAAACAGATTAAAATTGGGGCGGCGCGCGGCTTAGTTTAGACGAAAAGTTCATTAATTGTACACATTTTCATAATATATTTTTTTAATATTTCGAAATAGCATATAAAAAAAACGAAGCCGTGCATCGCTCTGAAATTAAGGGTATGGTGTAGCTACATTCGTGGTCTTTCTAAACGGGGTAAAATTGGAGCGGCGCGCGGCTTAGTTTAGACGAAAAGTTCAATAATTATACCGTTCTTCATGATATATTTTTTCATATTTTTTAATCTTTCGAAATAAGATATAAACAAAACGAAGCCGCGCGCCGCTCTGAAATTAAGGATATGGTGTAGCTACGTACGTGGTCTCTCTAAACAGAGTAAAATTGGGGCGGCGCGCGGCTTAGTTTAGACGAAAAGTTCATTAATTGTACCACATTTCATAATATATTTTTTCATATTTTTTAATATTTCGAAATAGCATATAAAAAAAACGAAGCCGCGCGCCGCTCTGAAATCAAGGGTATGGTGTAGCTACCTTCGTGGTCTTTCTAAACAGGGTAAAATTGGAGCGGCGCGCGGCTTAATTTAGACGAAAAATTCAATAATTATACCGTTCTTCATGATATACTTTTTTCATATTTTTTAATCTTTCGAAATAAGATATAAAAAAAAGAAGCCGCGCGCCGCTCTGAAATTAAGGCAATGGTGTAGCTACGTTCGTGGTCTTTCAAAACAGAGTAAAATTGGAGCGGCGCGGCTAAGTTTAGTCGAAAAGTTCATTAATTGTACCCCATTTCATAATATATTTTTTCATATTTTTTAATATTTCGAAATAGCATATAAAAAAAATGAAGCCGCGCGCCGCTCTGAAATCAAGGGTATGGTGTAGCTACCTTCGTGGTCTTTCTAAACAGGGTAAAATTGGAGCGGCGCGCGGCTTAATTTAGACGAAAAGTTCAATAATTATACCATTCTTCATGATATATTTTTTTCATATTTTTTAATCTTTCGAAATAAGATATAAAAAAAAGAAGCCGCGCGCCGCTCTGAAATTAAGGGCATGGTGTAGCTACGTTCGTGGTCTTTCAAAACAGAGTAAAATTGGAGCCGCGCGCGGCTTAGTTTAGACGAAAAGTTCATTAATTATACCCTTCTTCATCATATATTTTTTTCATATTTTTTAATATTTCGAAATAGCATATAAAAAAAACGAAGCCGCTCGCCGCTCTGAAATTAAGGGAATGGTCTAGCTACCTTCGTGGTCTTTCTAAACAGAGTAAAATTGGAGCGACGCGCGGCTTAGTTTAGAGGAAAAGTTCATTAATTATACCCCTTTCATAATATATTTTTTTGATATTTTTTAATATTTCGAAATAGCATATAAAAAAACGAAGCCGTGCGTCGCTCTGAAATTAAGGGTATGGTGTAGCTACATTCGTGGTCTTTCTAAACGGGGTAAAATTGGAGCGGCGCGGCTTAGTTTAGACGAAAAGTTCAATAATTATACCCTTCTTCATGATATATTTTTTCATATTTTTTAATCTTTCGAAATAAGATATAAAAAAAACGAAGCCGCGCGCCGCTCTGAAATTAAGGGTATGGTGTAGCTACGTACGTGGTCTCTCTAAACAGAGTAAAATTGGGGCGGCGCGCGGCTTAGTTTAGACGAAAAGTTCATTAATTGTACCCCATTTCATAATATATTTTTTCATATTTTTTAATATTTCGAAATAGCATATAAATAAAACGAAGCCGCTCGCCGCTCTGAAATTAAGGGAATGGTCTAGCTACCTTCGTGGTCTTTCTAAGCAGAGTAAAATTGGAGCGGCGCGCGGCTTAGTTTAGACGAAAAATTTAATAATTATACCCCTCTTCATGATATATTTTTTCATATTTTTTAATCTTTCGAAATAAGATATAAAAAAACGAAGCCGCGCGCCGCTCTGAAATTAAGGATATCGTGTAGCTATGTACCTGGTCTCTCTAAACAGATTAAAATTGGGGCGGCGCGCGGCTTAGTTTAGACGAAAAGTTCATTAATTGTACCCCTTTTCATAATATATTTTTTAAATATTTCGAAATAGCATATAAAAAAAACGAAGTCGTGCGTCGCTCTGAAATTAAGGGTATGGTGTAGCTACGTACGTGGTCTCTCTAAACAGAGTAAAATTGGGGCGGCGAGCGGCTTAGTTTAGACGAAAAGTTCTTTAATTGTACCCCATTTCATAATATATTTTTTCATATTTTTTAATATTTCGAAATAGCATATAAAAAAAACGAAGCCACACGCCGCTCTGAAATCAAGGGTATGGTGTAGCTACCTTCGTGGTCTTTCTAAGCAGGGTAAAATTGGAGAGGCGCGCGGCTTAGTTTAGACGAAAACTTCACTAATTATACCACTTTTCATAATATATTTTTTTCATATTTTTTAATATTTCGAAATAGCATATAAAAAAAACGATGCCGCGCGCCGCTCTGAAATTAAGGGTATGGTGTAGCTACATTCGTGGTCTTTCTAAACAGGGTAAAATTGGAGCGGCGCGCGGCTTAGTTTAGACGAAAAGTTCAATAATTATACCCTTCTTCATGATATATTTTTTTCATATTTTTTAATCTTTCGAAATAAGATATAAAAAAACGAAGCCGCGTCCCGCTCTGAAATTAAGGGCATGGTGTAGCTACGTTCCTGGTCTTTCAAAACAGAGTAAAATTGGAGCGGCGCGCGGCTTAGTTTAGACGAAAAGTTCATTAATTATACCCTTCTTCATCATATATTTTTTTCATATTTTTTAATCTTTCGAAATAGCATATAAAAAAAACGAAGCCGCGCGCCGCTCTGAAATTAAGGGTATGGTGTAGCTACCTTCGTGGTCTTTCTAAACAGAGTAAACTTGGAGCGACGCGCGGCTTAGTTTAGAGGAAAAGTTCATTATTTATACGCCTTTCATAATATATTTTTTTCATATTTCTTAATATTTTGAAATAGCATATAAAACAAAACGAAGCCGCGCGCCGCTCGGAAATTAAGGGTATGGTGTAGCTACCTTCGTGGTCTTTCTAAACAGAGTAAAATTGGAGCGGCGCGCGGCTTAGTTCAGACGAAAAGTTCAATAATTATACCCATCTTCATGATATATTTTTTCATATTTTTTAATCTTTCGAAATAGCATTTAAAAAAAACGAAGCCGCGCGCCGCTCTGAAATTAAGGGCATGGTGTAGCTACGTACGTGGTCTCTCTAAACAGGGTAAAATTGGGGCGGCGCGCGGATTAGTTTAGAGGAAAAGTTCATTAATTGTACCCCTTTTCATAATATATTTTTTTCATATTTTTTAATATTTCGAAATAGCATATAAAGAAAACGAAGCCGCGCGCCGCTCTGAAATTAAGGGCATGGTGTAGCTACGTTCGTGGGCTTTCAAAACAGAGTAAAATTGGAGCGCCGCGCGGCTTAGTTTAGACGAAAAGTTCATTAATTATACCCTTCTTCATCATATATTTTTTTCATATTTTTTAATCTTTCGAAATAGCATATAAAAAAAAACGAAGCCGCGCGCCGCTCTGAAATTAAGGGTATGGTGTAGCAACCTTCGTGGTCTTTCTAAACAGAGTAAAATTGGAGCGGCGCGTGGCTAAGTTTAGACGATAAGTTCATTAATTATACCCATTTTCATAATATATTTTTTTAATATTTTTTAATATTTCGAAATAGCACATAAAAAAAAGAAGCCGCGTGCCGCTCTGAAATTAAGGGTATGGTGTAGCTACGTACCTGGTCTTTCTAAGCAGAGTAAAATTGGAGCGGCGCGCGGCTTAGTTTAGACGAAATATTCATTAGTTATACCACTTTTCATGATATATTTTTTTTCATATTATTTAATCATTCGAAATAGCATTTAAAAAAAACGAAGCCGCGCGCCGCTCTGAAATTAAGGGTGTGGTTTAGCTACGTGCGTGGTCTTTAAAACAGAGCAAAATGGGAGCGGCGCGCGGCTTAGTTTAGACGAAAAGTTCATTAATTCCACCCCTTTTCATTATATATTTTTTTGCAAATTCTCAAATCGCGCGCCGCTCTGAAATTAAGGGCATCGTGTAGCAACGTACCTGGTCTTTCAAAACAGAGTAAAATGGGAGCGGCGCGCGGTTTAGTTTAGACGAAAAGTTCATTAATTCTACCCCTTTTCATTATATGTTTTTTCATATTTTTTAGTCTTTCGAAATAGCATATAAAAAAACGAAGCCGCGCGCCGCTCTGAAATTAAGGGTATGTTGTAGCTACGTACGTGGTCTTTCAAAACAGAGTAAAATGGGATGGCGCGCGGCTTAGTTTAGACGAAAAGTCCATTAATTATACCCCTTTACATGATATGAGACGAATCGGCATTTCATATATCGAATATCCATTGAATATCCAATATCAAACGAATATCCAATGAATATCCAATATCAAACGAATATCAAATGAATATCAAATGAATATCCAACGAATATCCACTGAATATTTTTGAATATTTAACCTTTGTAAACCGAACCTGTGAAATATGAATGTCCAATATCCAATATCCAATATCAAACCCACTTCACACAGCTATCAGCTTGCGCTTTCAGCTTGGGGCATTCGTCTATTAGACTAAATTCACTCATTTATCCATTGGTTAAATGTGCCCCGTTTACACGAAGTCTCGACCGGGCTTAAAGTCGCTTAACTTCGCTGATTTTACCAGAACCGGTGTGTCGTGATATGCCGTATCAAGGAACCTTCAAAAGTAACAGTGAAACATACAGCCAAGGGTTCCCGATGGGCATGACGGTACACTCGCTGAGCCATCAATAAATAATAAAAAAAATAATTATAAATCAAATTTTCATCAGAATTCGGTCAGCTCAGAACTTGCTCGTAACAATGCCCTAATGCACGTTCATGCCAAAAATCAAGGTTCTAATGTCAACGGTTCTCCTTATTTTGCCGACGAAAGGATTCGGATGGACTGACTGACTGACTCATTACCGGACAATTTGCAGTTGGTAGCCTACTTCGTAGGAATATGGAAAATGGAATAGGTCTTTGGATTATGGACGCGGATATTCTCTAATGGACGACGGCTGGATTATGAATGACGGACTAGACGCTTGTAATTTAACACATTCTGCAATTTTGCCGCTTAGGATTTTATTTCCTGTGGTTTTAAATGGAACATTGTCTGAATAGGATCTAGTAGAATAGGATCGATGCTCTGGTTTTTTCTCATTAGTATTTATCGAAGGAGGTCGGGCTTCACGGCTCCGACTATTCTGTGGTGAATAAAAAACTGAGATTTATGAGAGCGTTTCTTGAAATGATAAATAATTTGTGTTCGTTTGAGTCCGACGAATTAGAACATAAGGACCGCTCGGTAGCATTTCCTGGATCATGCGCAGAATGTGACGATTTTAATCAACGCCATAGAAAATTATTACAGAAACGTCTCAGACGGGGCTATAGCACCAAATGCCTGTTTTAAAAATTTCTCAAATTCTGTGATAAATATCGTACACTGTTGGCAAAATACGATCATAATGTGTAAGATCTCTGGCGCTACGTTTCGTAACCCGTGTCTAATTGCTCTTAACACGGGGCTCGGGGCCGTTTGAATATAATGATTTCCACTCCATGAATTTATTCTGAAATAAGCATCAAACATTTATTCAACGGAATATTAGTAAATATAACTCCATGACCCGCCTAACGGCATACAGTGCTGCCTGTGTGGAGTTATTGTGATAACTAAACGTGGTAGTTATATTCAACCATCCCCCAGTGTCCTCGAAACAAATATTGATAAATCAAGTATCAGGACATAGTCGGATTCCGAATTTGAACTGTGTTAATCTGTCATCTTTAAAATCTTCTCGCAGGTAATATCATATAAAGTTTGGTTTTCTTTCCCTCAGCACCAAATATTTATACTTTATGATTGTCCCAAACAACTGTTAGTGATAAGATCGCTTTGGGGAACACACTTAGGCAATTTCTAAAGTTTATCTTAAGTCTTTCTTATCTTTGTCAGATCAACCTAACTTAGGATGCGTACATATGAAATTAACGCGGCCCTGAAATGCCGATATGTGTTCAAATTTGAAGCACCAACTATAATGGCGAAGAATATAGGATTATGGTCCTATCCAATCGGATCCAATATGATTTCAAAAAATTCTGTCTGATCCTATAGATCTTTTGGTAAGAATAATGAGACATAACGTTCAACACAAACCTTAGATGGAGATTCAGCGGTCAGCAGTCCTGCATGAATATTAGATCCGAGATTCAGCGGTCAGCAATCCTGCATGAATATTAGATTCGAGAGTCAGCGGTCAGCAGTCCTGCATGAATGTTAGATCCCTGATTCAGCGGTCAGCAGTCCTGCATGAATATTAGATCCGAGATTCAGCGGACAGCAATCCTGCATGAATATTAGATCCGAGATTCAGCGATCAGCAGTCCTGCATGAATATTAGGTCCGAGATTCAGCGGTCAGCAGTCCAGCATGAATGTTACATCCGAGATTCAGCGGTCAGCAGTCCTGTATGAATATTAGATCCGAGATTCAGCCGTCAGCAGTCCTGCATGAATATTTTCCGCGTACATACTCGAAATCGGTCATTCTCAAACAGATTACCACAAACAGTCGAGTTGATTTTGCAAGGGACTAAATCTAAACTGAACATTCACAAACCACAGAAGATAATCCATTGCAGATTCACCTGTGCGCTTGATCGATTATTAACTGTACTTATGTGGTACTTTTGCAAAAGGTCAGCAAGAATTTCAATTTCGTTGAATCAAAACAGGGGGTAAGTGTAGTAGTTTCTAGTTTGCATCCGTAGAGAAGCCAGTTAGAAGTAATAGATTCATATGGCTTAGAAAAGAGAGCGGTTCCACTTATCTTTATAGTTTGCAGGTGGGTGGTTTTTGCAGAAAGGATAATATCGTCAGCGAGATGCCACACTGATATCACTCGGCTTTATACGCAGAAGTTTAAGGAATGATTTCCGAAATTCTGGTAATCGCTTGTAGTAAATGAGCGGATTAATCCCAGAATTCAGTAGGCTTAACAGTGAGGCTGAAATTCTAATCTGATTCACCCAAGGCGGCATGGGCTCTGACTTGTTCAAAATGAAAATACATATATAAGTAACGCTCAAGGGAATGTTGCCCAACGCGAACAAACCCACAACAAACGCCAAAGTTTTTGCGGCCTTCGTATTTTGCATGAAGAGCTTGAGTTCATTCTTTTGACGGCGTCCATCTGCCGTATCTACGGAAATAGTTTGGCGATGGATTTCCTTGGCCTTGTCGTTGGCCGTCAAAAAAATTCGGCCGTTAAGGAATGCAATGACAACCAGGACGATGAACATTAGACATATAGGATATATGATGTACAGTGAAGGTAAAACGAGTGTGAAGCTACACTCCTGGCACTGATCCCAATTGTTCCAACCAAAAAGAGGAAGAGAGCCGTAAATCAGGTTGATCCCCCAAATCAACACGCATATGGATACAGATCTGGACATGGAGAGGATTGTTGGATACTGATAAGGTTTATGTATGGCGACATAGCGATCGATGGAAATCAGCATCAGAGTTAATTCCGATGAAAAATAGGAAACTGCCAGAATGGTGTATCGAAGAAGACATAGAGTAGAATATGCCTTCAAACTCGGCACGAGGAAGAGTAAGATATGTAAGGGCAATGCGACCACGCCCACGAGAAGATCGGATATTGACAGATTGACAACGAAGATATTTCTGGTGGTTCTCAATTCCTGGAACTTGTATACCGCTACCAAGACGAGAATATTACCAAATGATATAAAGAACGCGATAAAAAACTCCAAGATCACAAACGGCACACTTGATGTTTGGAATCTGTTGTCTGGTAAGTTCGAACAGTTGGTGGCATTGTCAGGAATTTGTTTGAATACTGAGCCATTGTCATACATAATGCTGAGTAACGTGTCCTGTATGATAAGTGGCGATGATGATACGTCCGTCGGTAGAGATGTTTTAATTTCAGGTCCAGTACTAATCACCAAAAATGAGAATTTCACCGGTCAGAAAAGTGATTGACCTCAATGTGGGTGTTGTTGACCGGTGAGTACTTTACTCTCTGTGTGTTTGTGAAAACGTCTGTCAACTGACCCGTGGGATAGCGACAAGATGAATACTCCGAGTTAGTCGTATTGAACTACAGCGATGGACACTCAGTCCCAGTGCTTCAAGTCACTTTTGCCGCCCATGCAGTTGAGTGAATTACACTGCCGTTTTCACTGATAACTGTCCCACACTGACAATCAGTTCATTGCTTCCTTGCTTTTAACTGAGCTAGCACAAGGTTTCCAAATAATGCCGAGTATTGCTTTGAAAGCTCTGTGTGAGTCTTGGCCTTCGTACTGTCAACTTGCGTTTATCTTTGTTAAATCTCTGTGCCCTTCTCTATTAATTGCATGTAATATGTTTTACTCACACTTCGCTATCTGTGCTCTGAGGCGAAACTGATTATGATCTGTCTACCTGACCGTTTTGATTGTTTGGATAGCTATTAACGGGATACATTTTTTTTGTCAAACACTCTTTCCGTTTATTGATTTCTTTCTTTTGAATTTACCGTAATGTTTCTCGTAATGGATTCAACCTTTGAATTGATTGATTGATATTTATTCACCATATACCAACATAGCAACAGAAATAACTTTTAACAATGGTCAATAATGGTTCAGAAAATACATATATAAGTAAATAATGGTTGATGGGATTTTATTATTCTGTTATACATTTCACATCTAGTCTAGGGGAGTGTACAATTGTTGCCTCCCCTTCCACCCTGTGGAATTATTTATAATAGTTATATTGGTTAATTAATAGTACATGCATATTACAAGTTCATGAATAATAAAATTCTATAATAGTTTAATATATATTTTCTTACCTGTGGTTAGGAAATTATACCAATATTTCTGCTCTGTTTTGTTTTAAATAATGTCTTTGCTTGTTCTGGTTGGACATTGGTGTCTGAGGATACCAGAGGAGGTCCTCATTCACGGTGTTCACCAGGATGAGCATAGATATTACATCAAATCTTGTTTTTATTCACCACATCGCCAAATCTAAATCAATATGATGAGTTTAATTTTTGTTTAAACAAAATATGCATGTGCTATATTGGCCTTTTTAATTCAGTTTTATATTTTTTATAGATAGGGTCGTTAGGATTTTATTACTATTATATTGGTCCATATATATGCTCCCTTCCTTTTATGTCTCTAACCTCACCATGACATCAAATAACGCATTGGAGTTTGTTTTTTCTACATGTTTTTTAATCCATTAAAAATCCGTATAGTTGGATATTTTAAATCAATATTTATGTTGAACATCAAACTCAATTCAACGACCTGGCGCGCATAATTTTACCAAATTGAAAGCGCCATCCAAATTAAAAATTGATTGATTGATGGGATAATATCGGGAATAAAACCCAGATGGGCTTGTTCTATAGTAATTTAGTTTATATGATAATAAAAAATAGATTTAAGCATATAGATATTTTCTAATATAGAATGGTGAATTATAAGAGAGCTGAGAGAGATAAATTACATTTGATTTGAACGTATATACAAAGGGAATAATAGTTACATATATGTACATGTGGTACATAAAACACAACATTATAGTGTGCCCATTTAATTAGTCGTCTTCTTTGGAGCTTGTCAAAAATCAATAGCAAACTCTGCATCAATTTTATTTTTGCATCGTGTAGAACAAACTGAACTTTACAAAATGATCACCATAACTCCGTGATGTGGATAATATATCACGCTTGAAATAACTTTCAAATAATCTCTGTATGAAAACCCAGTACAGTTGTTTCATGAACGGAGTCTCAATTACATAGAGCGACGTCATAATATTCGTGTTGACCAGTACAATGGTCAACTATGCCGTGTACGGTCATAGATGAGTGTGCGGCAACTTCACTGTCATGACTGCATGGGATTTAAGCCACGCTCCCACGGACCGCCTGTTATTACTTTATTAATGACCTTTGTATCAGTGAGCATGAATATATTATGACGTCTCCCTATGTAATTGAGGTCCGGTTCATGAAACAGCTGTATTGGAGTTTTATATGGAGAGAATCACAAAGTTATTTCAAGCATGATATATTATCGATATCACGAAGAAATGGTAGCCGTTTTGTAGAGTTCAGTTTGTACTAAATGATGCAAAAAAAGAAAATATATGGAGAGCTAACTATTGATTTTTGACAAGCTCCAAAGTAGACGACTAATTAAAATGGACAGACTTTAGTAATATTTTCCAAGCGTCGCGTTAGGAAATAATAAAATATTTGATAACTATGATAAATGATATATATATAACTATGATTATATACATATATATATACACACATATATATATATACACACACACACCAATATATTTGAGACTTAATGTCATGATATTACATAACTTTTTACGATAAGCTATTGAATTGTCATTTTACTTTTCATATATCGATGTAGACCCGTTAGGGCCTGATGACCCTAGGGTCATCCAGATATATATAGGGGAGCTGTAACTCTTGTAACAGAAAGTGCCCGGTTTACTCTTGCGCAAAACAAAGTTCTTGCACTGAAAGAAATAGTTCTGAAGCTTTTTCTTCTTGATAACCTTTTTTTGCCTTTTGAATTATTTTTTGTTGTTCTTTTATGTAAGCTGAATATAGTAGATGTGTTTTGATGTTTTTTCAAGTGCTCAGTTGTTGTTTTTGAGGGTTTGATGTTTCTAGGTAAAAGTATGTCGTCTGCTAAACCAGGGACTATAAGAGGAAAATGCGGGTTGGTTTTTGGTCTGTGTGTGTCACAATTTTTGAGATCTGGCATTAGCCAGAGGCTCTTTAGAATGCTGTAGGGAAATGGACAAAAGTGCAAACCGACTCACGGGATAGCCTTACGCTGCATTAAAGTAGTTCCACAGAGATGAGTTTTGGGGATCCTTAGTGGTTGAAAGGCTTCTTTATGTCTATATTTAGTCACTAATAGTCTCTTGGCATATATTTGATCCCTTATCTGCATTAAATATTAATCTGTTCATTGTTTTCCCACAAAATATGAGATTAATACGCTCTGAAGTATGGCAGACTGTTATCGTCACTTTACCAAAGCTTGGACTCTGCTGAAAAAATTATACAGTTTAGCTGGTTAGGTGTATATGTGAGAGATGCTCTACCATAGCAGCCAACCTGGCCACCATTGTCTCATTATCACCTTTGCAGACCACTGTTTCATTTTCTCACAAGAGCAAGCTGTAACATATCTTATCATCAATTCCACGAAATATTCAACCAAAGTGTAATTCCGTAACAAAATTCAAAATTTCGGTTATGTCCTTCCTGGACAATTTTGCCCATGTTGTTGACCAGTCATTATCGCTCTTTCACATTTAATCGAATACACGTACCTTCCCGGGGACATAACAACAGAATTCATGTGCTTCGGTCTGTCCTCAGAATTTTTTAGACCGAATACAATCGAAAATTTTAAAATAGGAAAAATCGCAACTTCTTAAAAGATGGACCAAAATGTAATTCCGTAACGCAGGTTTGCTTAACCACATTTATCAATTTGAAACTTTACTTGATGGAAATCAGATATAATGTAGTCCAGGCGCTCAGGATTCGAATAAAATCAGGAATTACATGAGAAACGTTCGAGTTTTGATGGAATATATATATAACCTACACGTCTTCATAAGGAGGTTAATTCACTGTAATTCCGTAACGCGGTATTCGAATGTCACGTGACCAGGTAGAAAACAATTGTATTTCCCTTTTTTTCTCTCATCCTACAGTTCTTAGTAATAGAATTAGAAAAATGATATTCCAAAACAGATTTTCCCATGGACGAGTAATAGCAGGGGTTCAGAAGAAGAAAAAATATGGGTACCTTGTAATTCCGTAACGCTGGAATTGATGTTATAATCTTTTTCTATCTTGTACTCCACCAGTCAACCTGTGGGATATCCAGAAAGTGTAATACATGTCTTGTCTTATCCTAACTTGTGACATAACCATCATCAACCTTGATGTCCAGCCCTTCTCAGTCATAACACTAAATCAATCTCTATTTATCCCTAGGTACAATCTATCTTTTTTACCCCTAGGTACATGTATGTTCTGTACAAATTTACCTTAATCCCCTGTGGGTATTTAGGCCTAGACTTCATTCCACTGGTCCCTTTTTCCATCGAATTCTCAACAGGACAGTTTGCAGTTTCAACGCAACACCAACAATACCATGTTAAAGAAGGTATCATATTGCTTTCTTTATGCTGGTTAAATTAACATGGTGATCATGGTGTTCATCTGAAATCCCGAACTGACGTATTGGCGGAATTATGTATCAAGATAAAGAGCAAAATTCAGCTATTTTGGTTGAGTCAAGGTTGGATGAGCACCTACTGTAGTGTCTAATAGGACTACCTTTCATTGTTCTCACAGATCAATTTCACATAAACTACGATAAAAGTAACTCCGAAAATGGAAGTCATTGTGATATAATATTCTATATTTCGGCTTCCATTTTCGGAGTTACTTTTATCCTAGGACTGCCTTTCTTTGGTATGTTCAATTTCATTATGTCGGTACCGTTTAGGAAGGGCCGTTCGCGCCATAAATCCAAACGTTTAATAAATTTAAACGTTTAACTTGCACCAACCAATCAGATGTCATGAATTGACATTTGGAAGACCTTTCCTGTCCAAAAGCAAACGTTTTCTGTTGTAACGTCCAATACTTTAGACATTTCCTGTCGAAAGGCAAACGTTCCCAGTAGTAATATTCGAGACTTTTAAACGTTTCCGGTTTAAGGGAAATCATTACCGGTTGTGATCGTCCAGTCAGATTTTTTTATTGCTGCCGCATATGTTCAAACCTCAACATCAACACATGTCCACTGGCAAAACGTTTCCGCTATGTAGTCAGTTTGAACCAATCAAAATAACCCTTACAAATATTCGCGCATATTGTATTCCTCGTGCCCACCGTGCATCATATCCTGCGCAAATTGTCCCGGTGCCAAAGATATTCTCCAAAACCTAATTTGTAAGAATGGTTTTCATTGGTTAAAATACACTACATACCGGTAACGTTTGCCAGTGGAGATTTGCACATGTTGGTGTAGATGTTGGAATACACGCGGCCCAAATAAAAAATCTGATTGGACGATCACAGCCGGAAACGTTATCCTTTTAACCTTTAAAAGACCGAATTTTTCTTTTGACAGGAAACGTCTGAACTCGCGAATTTACAACTGGAAACGTTTGCTTTTTAACAGGAAAATGTCAGTTCATAACATCTGATTGGTTGGTTCAAGTTTAAACGTTTAAACTGTTTAAAGCTTTACAATTTTTAAACGTTTAAGAAGTTAAAACATTTAAAGGATGTGTTTATGGTGCGAACGGCCCTTCATATACCTTGTCACAGGATGTAACTTCTGATTGCGTTTTAGTCACATACATTCGTGTCTGAATTTATCTAAATCTAGGCTACATCACCCCCTGCTTACTAGACCCTTCCACATCCTCACACATGTAAGATCGTAGATGAAATGCAAGAGCACAATGTGGGGGATGAGAGAGAGAGAGACATTTATGGTTTTAACAGTGATAATGGGTGTGATTAATTATGTATGTTTCATAGGATTAGTCCTCATCTCTGGCCGTACCTTGGCAGAATATGGGTTTGTCATAGATATAAGATCGGTCATAATTTTTAGGAGTGGCAAGTCACATTCATGACCTCTTATTTTCTCAGAATCGAGCAAAATAAAAGCCAGGTCAGCAGTCCTATATTTCATCCCCTTTGAACAAAGATGTAAGCAAAACTGGAGAGACGCCCATGTTTCATTCCCTCGAAGACAATCAAGAGATCATTCTGCATCAGTTCTCAGCTATCATTTTATACTATATATATTAAATGACCGCGAACATGGAATCAACTTAACACAGAACTCAAGTCAATTACTTCTATAAGATTAAGATACCACCTAGCAACTCGCGACACTCAAAATTAACTAGAGCCTATAGGCTTTTTTATATATCGATGTTTGGGAATCATAGAAACGACTGGTATTTGTGTATTGTGTGGTGGGTGTATTTTTATGGATTAAGATGATTATATAGTCGTTGATTTTATTGAAAGTTAACATGTTCACTTGTATGAATAATGGTTCAGTATGTGCGTATTTAGGTTTTTTGCAAATAATACGAACCAGTCGTGAGTGTGAGTAGAAAGGCTTCGCCCATACTTCCTATAGTGCCTTTGCACGGAAATGTGTCCATATACCATGGAACGTCGCTTTACCTTTCTCATATCAGTCATATCGACATAATCGGTCCGATCGGGTGTTACAGATTGCCGTTCAGCAGGGATCATTTTAAAAATCCTGAAAAAAAATGAACTGCGCAAAAGTTATCTTTTCCCATCACGGTATTTCGCTATACCACTAATTCACAACCTGGTCTGATTCTGCTGATGTACGGACCAATTATCTATTACCCACACGAACAAGCTGCATTACTATTGAGACACATTTATATAATATAAAAATCGCCTTAATTCTTGATTATTTAAAATGCTTCATCTTGGTGGTCACAAAGTCAAAATAAAAACCGGCCGGTAGACGTCATAATCCGTTACGATCGAAGACAATTCAGTGGAAAAGTCTCTGCATTTTGAAACGTAATACAGTAGGGATGAAAAGACAACAATTCCCTAATGCTGGATAATTGATCAATCGGGCATAATTGACCAATTAGGAATCCCCAAACAGGCTCAAGTGGTCACGTGACTTGTATTTTCGATTCGGGGATTGCAATTAACCGCAATAGGTTAACAGGGCGAGGTGTGAGCGGCAATACGTCTGAGGACGTCCTGACTTACTTCTGGGTTGATTACCGACGCGAACAACAGGGTAGGAGACCTAAATCCTATAAACGAGGAGATTCTCCATACCGAAGGTTGTCGTAATTCCCAAGAAGTGAGATGGCCATCCTCTAATATAAGGGAGCTGGCCCAGCATATCGACATGCCTTCGCGAAAAACTTGACTGGTGTCGAAGTCCGGTCACAAGGGGTAGGAGTCAACCGACACGTTAATTGACCGTAATTCGCGCGGTACCGTGCGAAACTTCTCAAACAGGGATATACCACAAATCGCCCCCATTCAGTGTTTCTCAAATTGTGTGATAAATATCGTGCACTGTTGGAAATTACCATCATAACAAGCTGGATCTCTTGCGCTACGTTTCGTTTCGCTGTAAACTGCTTGTGCATCAGAATACGTGGATTGATGATTATATTCATTGTTCTATCAAAGTGTTGAATCCCAGGGAAAATCGGTTTGGGTGTCAAAATCATACTATTTACTGGATGATTCAATTCAAAATACGATACACTTTGAGACGTTCTATTTTCGGGATGAAGCGATGACCCAAATCCTGGGGTGGATCCTAAAGCGGTCCACGAAAGGCAGAGCAGTAATCCCCAATCTAGTTTGTGCGAAGCTGAGAACCCACCAGAGGAAAGCCTGCAGAGGGAGATTGACTGAAGACTCGAGAGTGAATGGATGGAAGATGGGAAAAGGGGTTTATCTTTGACTAAACTGGCTCTTCACATATCTGCGAAGGTGGGGTGCGGTTGCCCCTTAAGCCAATAGTATGGCCTGGTCAGATGACTTCTATTTTGGCTTTGGGGATTACAATTGGCCCGCTGTGAAGTTATCAGGGCGAGGTGAGGGCTGTAATATGTGTGAGAACGTCCTGACTCACTCCTGGGTTGATTACCAATGCGAAACCCGGATGAGAAGACCAAAATCGTCCAGACGAGGCAATTCTCTGTATCGAAGGTTGTGGTATTTCCAATAAGTACGGTCGCCATATTATCAATTCGTGGAAGCATTACCATATATGGGAGTTACCCATCATATCGACACTGCTTCGATGAAAGCTTGACAGGTGCCTGAGTCCGGTCACAAAGGGCAGGAGACAGTAGGACGATAACTGACAGTAATTCGCGCGAAGCCGTGAGAAGAAACGACATATGTAATGACATCGGACCAGGAAGCCATACAGCAGCCTGCCATAACTGCACAATGAATTTCAGCCGATTATTCACATCAACAATTATACGGTATGCTCGTCTACCTTGACTTGTAGTGTTGATTTATAAAAGGAGCGGTCCATTAATGAGAGTTTTTTAAAGTGAACGTAAAGGCTGTGACAACATGCACGCTATGTGAAAGAACTATATTAAAAGTATCAGTTGGTAGCAACAAATATTTTTTTGCGATTTTTTTTCTTCCGAATTTTTTTTTCCAAACACCGGAATAATTGACTGGTGCAACAATGGACTGGGGTCGACCATGTTCGTCTATTGAGTAGCCTTGCGCCAATGAAAACGCTTGTTCGTAGCACGTGATATTTTCCTGTGACGTAGTATCACTTTGTTGTGGCATTGCGCATTGCGGAAACTTGTCGGGGCGCATGCAGTGATGGC
>JAVTVY010040871.1:0-19015 GCA_036873755.1 Hanleya hanleyi | reverse complement strand
GGAAAATGTAGACGTCGTCACACAGGTGAATGCTATCACCGTCGAGGTTACCCCATAACACGCGTTTCAAGGTAGTCCAGCCTTCCGGGGATAAAGAGACACGCGCTGGTACAGACGTACACCAACACCTACTGTCGTCATCGATGAGCTCCACGCGTTGGGGATACAACAATAGGGTGCAGTCCGGTGTAAGAGTGCGGGTAGCTACAGAGTGCGCCTGGGGGTGGAGTACGTCGTGGACGTCGGTGATAATAGCTTTCAGCGCCTGCCATAATGCCGGACGGAGTAGGATAGAGGCACCACCACACTGTTCTAACCGGGGGAAAAAAGAATCATCTCTACCACTTCGTAGGTAGACACCGACTCCCACGTGCATGAAATCGACTTCGGGCTCTTTTCCCCGTAACAACCGTGTCAATAGAGTCCATCCTGCTAGGGTTAAACATAGCTTCACCTCTCGCGGATGTTCTTCGATGAGCTGCAGTTCATGGTCATAGACGATGAGGATGACGTCAGGCGTGAGTTGGAGAAGGCAAGCTCCGCTCCGTGCGCTGCCATAGTGGTGAATGACAAAACACCGACGAGGCAAATGTGTATATATCGATTCTTGCCCTTCGTGAAAGTCCGTGATGACTCGTCAGTCAAAAACCCCTAGTCCGTAGCCGTACACGTTATAGGTGCGCACCTCTCTCTATCCGTACCCGTATACGTTCTAGTTTTTATTCCACCCTCACCGTTCGTGAAAGTCCGTGATGACTCGTGAGTAAAAACCCCTAGTCCGTAGCCGTACACGTTATAGGTATTTTTCCGCACCTCTCTCTATCCGTACCCGTATACGTTATAGTTTTTATTCCACCCTCATCCTTCGTGAAAGTCCGTGATGATTCGGGCTGTAATGTTATCTGCAATCATTTAACCTGGGAATTGGCCATAGACGAATTTTCGTGCAAAATATGTGCATTGTGAGTTAACCCAGGAAGGGTGGTCGCACGCACCTCGGCGTAGGCACCAATCAGCGATGTGTACATCGACTCTCATTTCCACTAGACGAATTTCGTGCAAAATGACGGGATTCTGGCGTAACCCAGGAAGGGTGGGGGCCCCCACTATTGGCCAATGAGCAGACCCGAATAAGAGCCAATGAGATGGCTATAAAAAGAGCCAATCCGCTATCCCTAAAACGAACCAATGAAGCCAGTATCACCGAGGTTGAAACGGCCAATGAAAATCACCTGTATGTCAGTATAAAGCCAGCTGGAGCATGGTGAGCGGCATTCCAAAACCTTTCACCGTACTGTGAACACGTATACACATATTGAAGAAAGAAAGATGAACAACCGCGTGGCCAAGATGTCCACAACAAAGGCTTCGGGAAGAATGGCCGAAATACAGCGCGAGATTGCCCGGCGACAAAGGGGAGCCATGGTGAAAGCTGTAAAGGACAACAACGTCAATCCGGGGGCAGTCCAGAATCTACGTACCCTGACCATGACCGCAAGAACAGTGGGCGATGAGGCCTGGCTGGTCCACCTCAAAAACGCCATGGAGGAAATGCACCCACCACCACCACCACCACCAACACAACAACAACAACAACAACAACAACAACAACAACAACAACAACAACAACAACAACAACAACAACAACAACAACAACAGCAAGTCCGGTCAGAATTTGTGGATATCGGAGAAATACCACCAGCCAATTTCCTGCAAGACCTACCCATTTCTGTGCACCATGATGACGGACAACAACACCGGTACACGTTGGAGCCCTACAGCTATTTTTCCGTCAGCGATATGTAAGGAGTAGACAGGAAAACTCCCCCTGAAGAAAACAGGGTCAACAAATTGACTTCAACGGCCCTTTTCAGGGCCAACCAATTGTTGTCGAAAGAGAACTTCTAACTTGGCACATTCAATTCAAATCACAGGTCCTACATCATGTCCTCTATATTCTATAGTATTACCAAACTCCAACACCAAAAAACAATCCCTGCCCCGTCAACGGCCCTTTTCAGGGCCAACCCCTTACTTCCAACACACAGCGTTTTTTTTTTCTCAGTGTTTTAGGGCTAACCCATGCAAAAAATTTGGTGCAAAATGAGCGGAATGATTGCAGATAACATTACAGCCCGAATCATCACGGACTTTCACGAAGGGTGAGGGTGGAATAAAAACTAGAACGTATACGGGTACGGATAGAGAGAGGTGCGAAAAAAACCCTATAACGTGTGCGGCTAGGGACTAGGGGTTTTTACATTTTAACATGGCAAATTTAGACTAGGTGAATTTGGTGTAAAATGAAGGCATTCTGTCGTGACCCAGAATGCATTGGGGTAATATTATAAAGATAGAAATGGACTTTAACGTGGAAATTGATGTGTTATTTACCTATTGTTACCTAGGTATGTGTGCATGTGCAGGAGTTGGTGTTATTTTTTTTATTTTGTGCTTTTGAGTTTACAAGTTTCCTCTTTCGGAAAGATGGGTTGGCCCTGAAAAGGGCCTTTGCAAGATGTAAGGGATTACATCGTTGGGGACAGGTGGGATTGTCTTCTCACAGTACACACCGGGCATGTCAACGCTATGAGTTTACACACTAGGGGGTTGTAATGGTCCGGAAGCTCTGGTAATCGGGCATGTCGGTGTATACAGGCTATACACAAGGCTTGATGCCCACAGGGGAAAATGGCGTATTTGGCGAAGTGATTACAGCATTCCACGCAGCGTAAATATTGTGCTACTTGGCATTCTGTGTTGGGTGCCAGTCTTCTTTCTATTGCGGTAGCGTAGTGGATGACCTCTTCAATTTGTTCCTTTTGTTGTCCCCTTATGTTTCTGTCTCTTTTTTGGTATTTTCTGTCTCTTTTTCTGTGTTTTCTTGAGTCTTTCTTCTTCTTCTTGTGCTCTTTTCCTTCTCCTTGTTCTTCTTCTTCTTCTTCTTCTTCTTCTTCTTCTTCTTCTTCTTCTTCTTCTTCTTCTTCTTCTTCTTCTTCTTGTTCTTGTTCTTGTTCCTCTTCTTCTTCTTCTCCTTCAACTTGGAGGCTTTGTTCTTCATGTTGTTGTTGTTGTTTGTAGATATCTTCTAGCACTCGGTCCATTTCGTCAAATCGTTGGTATTCGAGTGCCGTAAGATCCGGTGTCGCTCCTGGGGGGTCACTAAGATCCGGTGTCGCTCCTGGGAGGTCACTAAGATCCGGTGTCGCTCCTGGAGGGTGTTCATTATCGCCGCCGCCCTGTGGTTGTTCTTCATCTTTAAATAAGTCTTGTATAATATCATCCAGCCATGGCTCATCATGTACCATATCGATGTTCCCGAACAGTTGTAGTTCATCATTTATCATGAAGTCTGGTAACAGGTTGTCAATATCCATGGTTTGAGCCAGGGATGACTCCATGACTGTGGACTCAGGCTGGTCAAATACGGTGTAATAGGCTGGTGAATTTGCACTGGTAAAATGAAAAGCTTCTCCACGTCTGATACATACTGGCATAATTGTGAATGAATGACTAAAAATACTGCGCACTATTTATAGTGTAACGCGCGGACGTGAGCGAAATGGCTCCATGATATTTTTGTGCTGACTTACGCTGGAGAAATATTTTTGTGTTTCTTTTTCAATTTTAAACCGGTGTGATTTTGCAATAAATGCGAGTGCACGTATAAAATTTATTTCAAGTTGAACTGGGGCAACTGATCGTGTAGCATTTAAAAATTTAGAAGGGTAGCGGTAGATTAAGCCATTATTTTTAATGATTTTATCGATTTTTAAACCCGTAACGTTATGGTTAGGTAGTGTGGAAAACCCGGTACACTGGAAATAAATCGGTTTTCCTGGGTAAAAATACGTCAAGTATGTTCCTCACAGCCTTATAATGTCACCCTGAAAATTGCAACCGGTTTATCGCAAGAAAACTAGGAAATTTTATCGTATCACACCGGCTACGGTAACACAGCACTATACAGTGTGCAGGCAAAATGTGAGTACAGCTATGCGTGTCAAATGGACTGTGTTACCGTAGCCCAAGGATAAAATTTCCTAGTTTTCTTTTCGATAAACATGCTGCAGTGAACTCACATTTATTGCAAAAAATGAGACGGGTTTTAAAGTTGGGAAAATAAAACACAAATTTTTTTAGCAGGTACAGCCATGTTGGACCCACTCCCACAGCCGCCATTTTGACCACCACACAGGCCGCCATTTTGACCACCCCACAGGCCGCCATTTTGAACACCCCACACGCCGCCATTTTGACCACCCCACATGCCGCCATTTTGACCACCACATGCCGCCATTTTGACCACCCCACATGCCGCCATTTTGACCACACAGAACGCCTAGACTATAAATAACGCGTAGTATGTTGCCATTTATTCACAACTACAATCATGGGTACAAGACGAAGGCTATTCATCGATCCTAGAGAACACAGAGAGGTGATTACGAGTGAAGAACATAACGATGAAGTGACAATAATTACAAGCTTTGAGCGGGTTATTGCCGACGAAACGATGATACGGCGAAGTGAAGAACAACTCGAAGAGCTCAGGATGGAGGCAGTGGAAGAAGATGCGAGGTTGATGAGACGGCGAAGTGAAGAACAAGACGAGGAGATAAGGAGGGTGGCAATGGAAGAAGATGAGGATGTAACTGATGAAGAACTCCCCAACCTAGAGTGGTTAAACAGTAACAGACCTCCAGCAAATACAACGGCTACCCAAACACCAATTATAACAACGCCGGCTACCGAAACAACAACAACAAGAACAACAACAACAACAACAACACCACCACCATGCTCTTGGGCCGAGGTAACCCGCCTCAACGAGCAGATTAATTACATGAGACAAGACATGGATCAAATGGACGCTGTGAATTTAAAACAACAACAAGACCTAGATAAGGAAGAAAGTAAATCAAGCTGCAGCGTGTGTACAGACGACGAAAGCCTGTACGCCCTATTTCCGTGCGGGCATTTATGCCTATGTGAAGAATGCTGGGTGACGCTAACATGTATAGGGGGCACGTGCCACTGCGCTGAAACGGACGAACAGCATTTAAAGATCAAGTGTCCCGTGTGTAGGAAGCAGGTGGCCGGGGTAAAGAGAATCTACCGCTCCTAAAACAAGTGTCGTAACACTTTTCCAAAGGTCCTTTTCAGGGCCAACCCATGTTTTCGAAAGAGAACTTCTAAACTCAAAGCACAAAAAAAAACACCAGCTCCCATCACCCCTATGAAAAAAACCTAAGGTCTTCACCACAATAGACTCTTAATGTTGAATTTTTTTAATACAATTATCTTTGCAAAAGAATGAACACTAACAGCCATTTTTTGAATTTTCTACTATTTTTTATTAACACAAATAGAATGAACGTGTTCACCAGACTCTGGGTATTGAATTTTTAATACAATTATACGCTATGAAGGCGCTTCAATGCACATAGAATGAACATAAAATGAACATAGTGTAGGAATACGTCAGGAGAGAAGCCGTATTTTCAGCTTGAGCAAGACTGGCAGATGATAATGTCTGAATGTTCCAGTGCAATAAGACTTGAAAATGTTCAATATTTATACAACAAGACAATAGAATGAACGTCTTCAGTAAAACTCTGAGTATTGAATTTTAATACAATTAACAGTGAAACTCTGAGTATTGAATTTTTAATACAATTATACGCTATGAAGGCACTTCAATGAACGTGTAGGAATACGGTAAATGTTTTCAACACCAGACTTGTTCAATAGTTATGCAACAAGACTTGTTTGAACTCATCATCGTCTTTCCGCCCCTGGTGCACGTAGATGTAGGTAGCAATCTGTTCACGTGGAATTCTGGGAGCGCAGGCAGCTTCCAATGCCTGGGCAATTTGCTCCTCGGTGACGGTCTGTAGTGCCTCAGTGATGAGCGCGTATGAGGGTATTATATTCTCCACACACGTATGCATGTTTATCGGACTGTTGTTCCCACAGCCTGCACATGCTTCGATACGCAAGTGTCGAATGCGAGGTCTGACATGATCCAGGAATGTGTCGATGTACTTCTTACAAATATATTGAGTCACCTGGTCAGACAGGGCTTCATGAATTATAGCTGTCAGACTCTGCAACTTCCGCCACGCCGTTATTTTCAAGGTGACACCCTGAGGACAAGGAACACGCTCTTGCGTATCTAACCTCATTTTCCATTTGCGTATATGCACCAGGAGCTGGTCGTTGAAATAGGCACAGCTGACAAAGATGTCGTCACCCACATAAAATTTCGCTTCGTCACTCCCCTGGTCGCGAATAACAGCATCGATGGCGTAATCAAGGGTCTGCAGTTTTAGCCAGGTGTCGAAGGTCAAGGCAATATGCCTAGCTGGTCTGTCGTTAAAGGTCGGTGCGTTAAAATGCACTTCTTCGTCTTTGACACTCACAGTTAAATAGGCTGAGAGCTCCCAAATGTTCGTGTGGGCTGCCTGGTAGGCCTGCTGGATAATGTTATTGAACTCCTGCACAGACATAGGAAGTTGCACCTCTTCTTCTTTCACGGGCTCAGGCACTTGCTGGGGTACTGGCTGAAGCACTGCCTCAGGTATTTCTAAAGGTGTTACTCGGGGCCGTTTGGGTCGTGCAGCGCGTTTGGCAGGTACACCAGACGCTGGGTGCGTACGTTTGCTAGCTGTACGCTCTTCGGTGGTGTCCATGGCTAAGATATCATCATCTTGTACAACGTGGGTTTCAAGTAGATCTGCTAGTTCTTCATTTCCCGTCTTCTTCAACCCCTCCACGAAGGCTAGAAATGCATAGGGGGTGGAGCGCAGTAGACCGTCGATGAGGGCTCTGTTTTGTGCTGAAGTGGTTTTCTCAGCCATCATATCTTCGACACGTTGTTTCAGAAGTATGTTTTCCTCCATAAGCAGATCACATAATTCGGCCACATGCTGCATCTCATCAATGAGGCGAACACGGTACTTTCGAAGCTTCACTAACAAGTATGACTCCATGACTGTGGGCTCAGACTGGTGAGTAACTGCTACGGTGTAATAGTCTGGTGAATTTGCACTGGTAAAATGAACAAAAGTAAAAGGTTCTCCACAGCTCATACAAGCAGGCAAGCAGGCTGGCTGGCTGGCTAGAGGTGAGGCAGGCAGGCAGGCAGTCAGGCTGGGCAGGCAGGCAGGCAGGCAGGCAGGCAGGCAGTCAGGCTGGGCAGGCAGGCAGGCAGGCAGGCAGGTCAGGCTGGGCAGGCAGGCTGGTCAGGTCAGGTAAGTCAGGCAAGTAGTGCAATGAATACACCCCACCGTTAAAAATCGCCTTCTTTTATACGCTTTTCTACAGTCCGCCATTTTGACCACCCCACACGCCGCCATTTTGACCACCCCACATGCCGCCATTTTGACCACCCCACACGCCGCCGTTTTGACCACCACACAGGCCGCCATTTTGACCACCCCACACGCCGCCATTTTGACCACCCCACAGGCCGCCATTTTGACCACCCCACACGCCGCCATTTTGACCACCACAGGCCGCCATTTTGACCACCCCACACGCCGCCATTTTGACCACCCCACACGGCGCCATTTTGACCACCCCACAGGCCGCCATTTTGACCACCCCACACGCCGCCATTTTGACCACCACACACGCCGCCATTTTGACCACCCCACACGCCGCCATTTTGACCACCCCACAGGCCGCCATTTTGACCACCACACAGGCCATACTTGACCTCTCTCAAAATACTCGCTTCTGATTGGCTGTCGCTGTGACGTCACAGAGGTCATATGCAAATTTTTGAGGTCAATTGGCTGTTAAATGTGTTTAACCTACTACTTCCGCTGATGCCTGAGCTATTATTCATGTATTTTATGCATTTCAGTTACAAAAAATTAACAAAAACAGTATTTTAGATTACCTAAATTGAACCACACATAGGCCGCCTACATATCCAAAATAAGTACAGCTCAATGATCAAGGAATTGAAAGCAATAAGAAGTCTGAATCATTGTACGTGAATGCACAGCATTATTAAAACAGACTTTCTACATCACATATCCTATTTTAGTCGGTGCAGGACTTTGTGACTATGGCATCTCAAATCGCACGCACGTGTACTTGTTTATACGGAAGTTACAACCACGCATGAACCTCGAAAGGCCCAATATTGACCAATCAGCGATCGGCTAACCTTCTGTCTCTATCCGCAAGTCCTGTGTCGTAATATTATATAGACTGATGCTTCCGGTCGCGTGCTCATCCCACACGACCATGACGTCACTATGTAAATAGTTGTCGTCTAGCATGTCTAGTGACTCATTGGTTTCCCTGCATCGTTCGATAGTTGTATATCCGGTATACCAACAGGTCGACTCCGTTCACCATTGTGTTTATACGTGACTCAGATTTATATAATTAATTAAATTAAGGAAATTCATAAAATCAGCAAGCTACTACTTCGAAATGCTATATTTTCAAAACTAGGACATCATTAGATATTGATTTGGACTACACCATTTGCTCATCGTATACCTCTGTATGGCTTCTGATGGGAACAGGTATGAAAGCATAGGAAAATGGGGGAAAAAATTGTTACAAAAGTCTGTTACTTATTCAGTACTAAAACGGGGAAATATCCACATCTAAGGGAAAATATCCAGAATTAGAATTGGAATTTGACTTTTTTTTTTCAACAAAATAAAGGTAAATACTAAAATTTAAAATGGAATAATTTAAAGGGGTTTTCTTTACATTTCACACGCAAATGAGTTAATGGTATAAACTAACCGTCTTATACTGAAGTACTACCGTACTTGAAGAAAGAGTAATTACATATAAAAAATCATAAACTTTGACAATGTGTTGCATAAATCGTTTTTCGCATGAATAAGAGAATTTAAGACATAACGAGGATTTCAATGTTATTTCTATGTTCAGTCAAACATGCGCACTCAACATGCGATCTTATTACTGATTGAAATTAGCCAAAACAAAACGGGTCCTTCACCATGCCGATATCTGGCTGTAGAGATAAGTGCAAATACCGCATGTTAAAAGATAGGAGAGCCAAAATGTATAGGTAGACTGAAAATAAAGCGTAAATTTGAGTTTTAACGTCATATAGCTTAAATTTTAGCTGTTGACAGTTTTGAGGGTTGCACTTAGTTCATTATTTATATTCGTTATATAGCTGAAATATTGCTGAACGCCACGTTAAACCGTAATTCTCTCTCTCTCTCTCTCTCTCTCTCTCTCTTTCTCTCTGTCTCTCTCTCTCGTTATTCATACTCAGTTGGTATGGAAGCTCACTTATCCATAAATGTCGGTTTTTGTGGGATATATCCACAGTGACATATCGACGAAGACACCCCCTGCTACCCAAGTCACTGTGGATATATCGGATGACTTCCGGTGACCGAAAGATAACGAAACCCCTTGATACAATAGACTCGTGAGTAGTAGTATTCAAGCAAAAAAGGTCGTATTGAAGAACAGCGCGGGGGGAGGGAGTCCGACAGGCTGTTGAAGAACAGCGCGGGGGGCGGTGTGGATTGCATCAGCATTGGCTGTGTGCCAAGTTTTGAGCTCCCCCGGGTAAACTTGAAGGGGGTACTTGGTCAAACTACCTCCATCCCAGAAAGAGTTCCAAAGTGGAGTTAACTCTTGATGCACTTTGTGATTTTTGGTCATAGTCATGGTTTTCTCTCCTGATTCGAACATTGGCTTATTAAATCTATACGAGAAAATGCCTGTATGGGGTATGGATGATCCGATGGGGTCGTATGAGGTATCAAAGTGAAGCTTATGTAAGGGAGCATTTGAGGGGCTGGGTGTGGAGTTGAAATAGCGGCATTCTGCGCATGCGCGGTGGCCAAAGGGTATGAAAATAGACGTTTTGAGATCTAGGGGAGCCACGAATGGTCCGATGGAGTTCAGTGAGGTATCAAAGTGAAGCATTCGTAAAGGGGCATCTACCGGGTTGGGTGCGGGGTTGAACTAGCGGCATTCTACGCATGCGCGGTGGACAAAGGGTATGGAAATAGACGTTTTGGAGCTAGGGGAGCCACGAATGGTCCGATGGAGTTCAGTGAGGTATCAAAGTGAAGCATTCGTAAAGGGGCATCTGATGGGCTGGGTGCGGGGTTGAAATAGCGCCATTCTGCGCATGCGCAGTGGACAAAGGGTATGGAAATAGACGTTTTGGAGCTAAGGGAGCCACTAATGGTCCAATGGGGTCATATGAGGTATCCATGTGAAGCCTACATGAGGGGGCATCTGATGGGCTGTATGCGGGGTTGAGATATCGGCATTCTGCGCATGCGCGGTGGCCAAAGGGTATGGAGATAGACGTTTTGGGATCGAGGTGAGCCCCTAATGGGCCGATAGAGTCGTATGAGGTATCCATGTGAAGCACACATGAGGGGGCACCCCCCTGGACTAGTGTCTCGGTCGTGGTCACCAATCTGCGCATGCGCAAACAGGGAATTGTGGGAAAAGGGTATAGAAATAGACGTTTTGGGATCTAGGGGAGCCCCTAGTGGGCTGATTGGGTCGAGTGAGGTATCAGTGTGAAGCATTCGTAAAGGGGCATCCGCCTGGACTAGTGTCTAGGTCGTTGTCACCAGTCTGCGCATGCGCAGACAGGGAATTATGGGAAAAGGGTATGGACATAGACGTTTTCGGGTCTAGAGGAGCCACTCATGGGCCGATGGAGTTGTATGAGGTATCGGTGTGAAGCACACATGAGGGGACATCCACCTGGACTAGTGTCTCGGTCGGTGTCACCATTCTGCGCATGCGCAAACAGGGAATTGTGGGAAAAGGGCATGGAAATAGACGTTTTGGGATCTAGGGGAGCCCCTAATGGGCCGATTGGATCGAGTGAAGTATCCATGTGAAGCACACACGAGGGGGCATCCGCCTGAACTAATGTCTCGGCCACTGTCACCATTCTGCGCATGCGCAGACCGGGAATTGTGGGAAAAGGGCATGAAAATAGACGTTTTGGGATCTAGATAAGCCCCTAATGGGCCGATTGGGTCAAGTGAGGTATCCATGTGAAGCATATGTGAGGGGACATCTGACTGGACTAGTGGTTCGGCCGTGGTCACCAGTCTGCGCATGCGCAGACCGGGAATTATGGGAAAAGGGTATGGACATAGACATTTTCGGGTCTAGGTTGTCTATTATGGGTCCGATGGAGTCGTATGCGGTTTTATTTTGCAGCTCTCGCGAAGGAGCATCCGACTGGGCTCATGGTTTGTCCGTGTTCAAGAGTCTGCGCATGTGCAGTCTGGCCGTAGTATAGAAATATACACATGGGAGTGTGTTTGGGGTACTTAACCTCATATGGGTCCATGGTTGTGGTTGGGTGGTGCGTGTTCTGCGCAAGTGTGTGTGTGTGTGACGTCACTTCGGGTTGCACTAAAACTACCTCCGAACACAGAAGAGTTCCAATTTTTCCTTAGCCTAGGGCTTATCCATTCTTCCGAAGCATACATGTATAAAGGAGGGTCTCCGACAATATTACCATCTATTTCCCTATGTGAAATTTCCAGTGGGGAGCCCTCAGTTTTCCACAGAACCGTATTGGCACGAAGAAACTTAATAAATATATTAAACTTAATCTATAGGTGTTGGACGAGTCTCCACTCGCCGTCTTCCTGGTCTTTACCCACACCTCGTACCCCACTTCACGCCACCTGTTGCTCTTGTAACTTGTAACTTCTCGTCAAATGTTGGAATGCCCACTCTTAACCTAGACCAAACCATGCACTTGGTCTGTGAGCTGATTTCATGGGCTCTCTATTTTACTGCAGTGCTCTTGCATTGTTTTCTGGGCATTGATGGGTTACATTTGATTCCATCCTAGGCCACTGATTGGCCAGTTTCTCAACCCATTCATGGGCTGAATCCACACATGTCCCACATGGGGCATTCATGCTCACACAGAAAACACGCAAGACAGATTTTTGAGATCTCATTTTTTTTATTCAGTGAACATCAACAACGTGAGAACAACCACGTGAAAAAACTGAAGCCCGGAACAGGGGGGCTTTACGTGAAAAAATTTAAGCCCAGAACGGGACTTGTACATTGAAATGAGCGGCAGCCCAGTCATATACGAGTACATCTCGGTCCTCGGCCTTGGGGTACTCGTCAAACATGTGGACGATCGTCTGCATGGAATGTCCCCGACATCGATGGTACAGGTAAAACAAGCAATATTGTCCGCACACACTACTGGTCAGGCTTTGCAACGTTTTGGTATTCCAACACCACGTCTCTGTGCCTTGATCCATGAAGTCTGTTAAATCGGGATGGAGGGGTGGTAGGCCGTATAGGTCAAAGTATTCGCCCCGCTCTTCTGTCAAGTACACGGCCACCCAGTGTTGACCGGGTCGATCCATCGGGTCTGTATTCAGGACGTAAGCAGCGGGATACACACGGTCTGATGGGAACACGTCTCGGGCGAACACTCCTTGAAAAACCGTACGTGTCCCTGGGTCATTCTCCAGCACGGTGCGTATCTGGTCTGTATCCATGTTAGGTGGCAAAGTCACACAGGACGTTACGGCTTCTATCGATTTGAATAATGTTGTCAAACTCAGCGTAGCAAATCACATTGATGGTTTTCGGTAAAGGTGTCCCGAAATGCAGTTCCAAGCGTAAGTTGCCTTTCTTGACGAGACTCAGTTGATGATCGTTGTCTAAGGTGGGGTCAGATCGAAACAGAACAATGTGTATCCTTTGCCGAAATCGTCTCGACTGATCATATTTCCCTCGTCTTGATTGATTTGGCCAGTTGCTGTGAAGAGGTTCAGATAGCTCCGGATGTAATTGTCCGTTCCAAAGTTGGGTTGTAAGGGGCGTGCCGGTACCTGTTGGCCATCCACATGCAGGGCCACGAAATTGATGTTAAACGCTTTTAGGTTGAATGGATTCCTCGAGAGAGTCCCATTATAACTGACGTTCTCCACACAAGCTAGGGTTAAACGCTTGGGCAAATCCCCCAGGAACAAGTTTTCTTGATTGACAATCATATTCCCTTTAGGGACGGAAAAGACCTTGGTCTGTACTCGTCGAATCGGGTACTGGGTTGGTTTTTTCTCCAAGGCTCTGATGTGCCCCAACTGTACACCTGGGCTCGGTTTCACTTTGCGTACAAACAGACTTGCCTCTTGGATGACAATGTTATACTCGAGGTCCTCATTCGGGGCCATCAAGGCAAACGCAGGCGTTGCGCGCACTAGTCGTATTTTGACAGGTACTCCATTCAAGAGGTATCGGTCCTGCATGAATAAGTCCGCATGCAGACGTCCCATCATATCGACCGATTGACTCTCTGCTGTGAAATCCACTCTCTCCGTATAGCCGTCATTATCAGGACTCGCTTCCATCTTGCCTGGGGTATCTCGGTAGAACAACGGGGCTGTCAAATACGACTTTTTAGCGTCACGCCCGTAGGATAAGTGTTTCGATGTAGGCTCGGTACGGGTACGTGTTTGTTGAGGCGCTCACCAGTTTATCACTGAGGGCTATATCCACTTGCTGGAATAGTGAATGAAGCCAGAGATTCACTGGACCCACGGGTGCATCTGCTTTGAGGACTGACCCATCTTTATTGGTGATTTTAGCTTTCACATATAGGTACGTATGGTCTAAATCCAGGTAGGTGGTATCTGCGTTGGTGATGGTGAATTCAATGGGGCCTGTGGCTGTAATGCTGGAAAGGGGCAGATGTTCCACCCATTGACCCTCTTCGGCACTGGTCTGAGTAGGTGGGACGGTCCATAAATCAAATTCGCTGTTGGTAGAAGGACACGACTCGGCATGGATGAAGGCCATCTTTAAGAAAAGATATCCTGGGTCTTCGATGTGCGTCGTCGCTGGGTCGGTCGTCGACTGGTGCGTGGTCTCGGTGGGGCAGGTCTTTTATTCCCTACGGTGCGTTGTGCTTTGGTGACCGAGACGCCTCCTGCTTCTTTGGCTCAGCGTTTCAGTGCTTCTTTGGGTGCCGCACCGCCCAAGACATCACCCGCGACTTGCAGTCCACTGCGTACCGCTTGTTTGCCTATCGCTTTGACCCCACGCGTCACCAAGGGGAGGAACGTTTTGACGATGCTCCCGAGTATGTTCCCCAGTCCATGTCCTCGTTGCATCCGTGTACCTGCAAAGAACGGAAAGCTACCCCCGGCCTGTTGGGTATAATAGTCCATATAGCTGCGTGCATCACACTCGTAAGGCACCTTCATTATGCAAAGTGAACCGCTCGGACTTGACGGAAATGAAGTGTCAGCACCACTTTGCCACGCTCGAATGCGATCGGTTGACCGGTGTCGTCTCTTATATCGATGACGATGGAGCTAATATCGGTCTGACTGACCGGTAGATACACGATATGCCTGAAACTGTGGGTGACTTGAGCTCCATACGTGCCTTTCCCCGGGCAGACGCGCAGTAGAGGTACGTTGCTGTCGCCGACAATGTGTGCATCGACCACGTCCGATTAGATGTACAGGCCATACATACCACCACGCATGTCCATCGGGATGTGGGCTCTCTCACCGGTGGGGCCAGCGTACCCCCGTAGATGGAGACCCAGCATTTGCTGTAGGGTAGGACTGAGTTCGACACTCACGTTGGGGCTGAGCGTGAGATTGGCCTTGTCGTTGTGTGCGTTGTAATCGAAGTCCACATGATTTTTGAAGGGGAAAGATTTTATGGGTTTTGAAGTATTCGTGACGTCTCGTAGAGACTTATAATGCATCAGACTTCTCAGCCCACCCATGAACTCCTTGGGGGTATCGTATTGACCTTCGGGTAGTTTGAGTCGAGTTTCTTGTCCTTCGTAGGTCACCTCGTACCATACTTCATTGGCTCGCACGTTGTACCACGAGTAAGGGTATTGGATATCCACGAGTCCACATTCCCAGCGTCCAGGTAAATGCAACGCTTGCGGTAACTGGGTCACGTACTTGGTCAAGGTGTTGTCAGGAAACACATCAGCCGAGCTGTTACTGGGTAGGGTGAGGTAAAACATGACGACTGAGCTTTCCTGCTGCTGCTGTTGGTTTTAATACTTCTCCCAGCCCTTGGGTGCTAATCGTCGTGGTGGTCGCGGTGACTTAGCTCTTGGTGGTTGCAAGGGGTGGCGTGGTAAAAGGGGTGAAAAAGTAGGTGCCCGCCGTGGTGGTGATTTGGGGGTTGACTCTGGTTCCCAAGGTTGTGGTGAGAGTCGTGGTGCACGACTGGGTGATTGCATAAAGGCCCAGCGCTGGGGGTTTCCCACCAATTCTTGTGGTACATGCATGTCTTTCAAGCCTTGAGCGAAGACCTCCCATCCTCGAGGATCCGTGTGCGACCTGCGTTGACGCATCAGGTCATTCACTAAATCCGTCATGTGGGTACCGGGGACCACCTGATTCTGTACCAGGAGTTCACCTTTATCATTCCAAGTCATGTTAGGATTCTGTTTCATTCGTTGTAATACCAGGCCAGCTTGTTTCTTGAACGATGCAGGTACACTCTTCAGGACTTCGTCTTCGACCCACTGTGGGGCTGTGGGTGGTACCCCTGGTAATGGCGGCTGTTGGAGCGGTGCTGAGGTTGGTGGTGGTGGTGCTGCTGCTGGGGTAGAGCGGGTTTTGTATTGGTCCATGAACGTCATGTACCGCTGAAGCGTTTCGTTGTACTGTTGTACTTTCTCACTGTCGCTTAACCCCGGTCGTTGTAAGATCTGACCCATCTCTTCATCGAGTGTGTTTATCGTCTTCACCGTAGAGGGTACGGGGTACGGTGATTGGGGGGTTTGCAGGAGCCGAGGTTCGACGAGGACCATTTTTTTCGTGTGGTTCATTGTCGGCCGAACAGTCCACCCAATACTGGACCCAACACGGAAGCCGCCAAGGGTGCTAAAATGGCTCCGAGAAAGCCGCCTTGCTGTAACACCTTTTTCTTTTGTGTTTGAGAGATGCGCTTCTGGACTAAGGTTCGCAGACCTGTCTTATGCTTGGCCAACTTCGCCTTCTGAGCCGGAGTCAGTGGTACGTTCCCTTTTAAGATATTGAGTCCAATCCCACACAGACAGCACACGAGAGCAGGGTCCGCACCGCGTACAATGGTTCGAACCAACTCGGGTGGGGCCGTCTTCAATACACGGAGCGTCGGAGCATGCTTCCGTACTCGCGCAGACATCATGTACAACTGATGCTAGAACCCACAACCCCGCCCTTTTTATCTACCTAGCTCGTGAGTATTGAACAGAGACAAAAGTCAACCATGATGTGATATTCATTCTTTTATTATCCCCAACATCAAACACACACCCCAGCTGCGGAGGAACTACTGTGGGTGTGTTTACATTATTTTTGCATGTACACGTGGTGGGTCTCTCCGGGAAAGATGCCGGGCCGTAGTCGAAGGTGGTCCGGAGTGGCTTGCTTGAGGTCGAAGAGCATATACCCGTGCTGAGGGGTTGTCGCATCTTTAAAGGCTTCCAACGCAAACGCAGTGCGTCCAGGGTACATCTGTCTCGTCAGGTGCAGTACTTGAGTGGTATCTCTTGGGTTTTTGAAGACCACCAGGTAGTGGGCATTTAACCTGATGTTTCGATGTTCTTTGTTTTTACTGAACAGATTCTGCACAATGTAGATGATGCTGAGACGTCGATGATGGCTGCCTTTGGTAAACAGTTGGGTGACCCGCGCATCCGTCTCCGCCATGAGATCATCCAGAACCACCAAGGTGTCGGGTTCCAAATCGGCCAGGTTGGGGAGCCCTTCCACGAACGTGATGTGGGGCATTGCTGCATACGCCGCCTGCCATTTTCCGTAACACCACACGACTCGGGCAATGGGTGGAGTAATCATGCTGTCGGCGTGTTCGAGGAGCTTCCTGACGAAGTGCGTTTTGCCGGAACCCGTCGGTCCTGCGATGACGCAGGTGAAGGGGTGTTGCCACCGAGGATCCATGGTTGGAGGTGTATCCGCTGTCGTGGTAACCCACTCTTGTAAATTTGGTACGAGTGAACTGGAGTGGTAGGTACAACGTCGGTCGTCCTTGTCTCTTCACTGTCAGGGCTGATGGTGGTGGGTACAACGTTGGTCGTCGTTGTCTGTTCACTGTGAGTGATGAAATCCGGTGGATTTTCAGACGTCGTGGGTGCACTTGGTGTAGGTGATGACTCTACACTCGATGTAGCCTGTACACGGGGTGTGGTGGAGGTGATGACTGGTCTCGTTTCGACCACGGGATTGTCTGGTGCTATCTGTAGACTGTTTTGACTGGCGGATGGTGGTTGTGTCTTTGGTGGGATGAGTAGAGTGGTGAGATAGGCGACGTCGTAAAACACACCTCCGTACAACACACTCAGCAGGGTTAGCACTATCACTACAAAGCCCACTTGTGCTTTGCGCGTTTTGGGGGACGCTGTGTTCAGAGACGGTTGCACCGTGTTCATGGTCGAACGTAGAATGCAGGATGATGGCGGCGGTGTCTGGTTTTATAGTCGTTTCACCTGGTTGGCCGCGACCCAGGAATTGAACGAACTGGGCCAGCCTTGCCATTTGACGAAATGAAATGGGATGCCACGTCGACGTTCCGTTTTCAAAATCCGCTCCACCGTGTAGTAGTCTTGCTTTGTTTTTACGACGGGTTGTAATTCCAGCTCGTAAAACGTCCCTAGCAACGGTTCCCCTTGAAGATCTTCCAGTTCATAGACTCGCCGCTGTCGGGGTAGGCGCCGTTTAATCAGGAAGTGCTCAGCGCTCCAGTTGGGCAAGTAACTTTTCTCGAACTTGCCCTTGACTTTACTGATCCGTACAGGGTCCCCGACCTTGAACTCCTTCTTCGGCGTTCGCTGCGATTGTATGGGGTACAAGACACGCCGGACTTGGACTTCATTGCGTTGGGTCACGGTAATGGGGGCTCTCTGTATACTCCGGTGATAGGCTCGATTGTAACCACTGACAAGTTTCGGGAGAACATCGATGTACCGCCTTGTATTCTTGTAGGTGAAATATTTATACATGCGGCCTTTGAAAGTCCTGTTGAACCTTTCCACCACGGAAGCCTTGGTCTCGTTGTAGGTGTGAAAGAAGAAGACCTTCTGTTTCTTGAGAAAGGCTTGGAACGGTCTGTTGAGGAATTCCGTGCCTTTGTCGGTTTGCAAATACAAGGGTTTGCGCCCGCTCTCGAAGATATCCTTGAACGCCGCTATGAGATTCGCCCCCGTTTTCGTCCGGATGGGTACCATCCACGCATACTTTGACAGAATGTCGATGCACGTGAAGATATACCGATTCCCATCGTTGTGTTTGGCAAAGGCGCTCATATCGACCAAATCCGCTTGCCATTGGGCATCTAGTCCTCCCACGATGACCCGGTTCCGTAGAAAATGGCGGCGGGCAGCTCGATGTAAGGTATAGGTGTCTTGTTTTTTTAACCAATCTCGAACTTGTGCCCGTTGTATCCCCTGGGGTTTAGCCGCTCGATAGAGAGCCGACAATGCACTATAGGCCGTCGGGCTGTCGGGACTGTAGTATAAGTTATCCAACACCTTCCCCCAGCGCTTCATGGTGACAAAATGATAATGGACCCGGTGAGTATGGTTTATTTATAACGACGTCTGATGTTCGGGTTCTACCACCGTTGTATATATCCTAGGTTGACTGAGTCTAGCCGGATAGTCTATAGCCTCGTCGTCTGGTTCATTGCTAGACATTTGTTCATTGGGATCAGCCAGCGCGTCCTCAATAGCACGAGACCACCCCAACTGAACAGCTGGCCGCTCGTCCGGTGTAAAGAGCTGGTCCACAATAGGCACCACTTTCTCCAAGGCTGTCCACAGGTCAGGGTCTAGGGTGAAGCTTTGTGTAGGATCGTGGTAACGCCCCACACGAGCAAAGAAGGGTCCACGGTGTACGTAGTTGGCGTTCTCGAGGTGGATGAGGTTTCCGTCCAGCTCACCGCTCAACACCCGCTTAAATTTGGTCCAGCCATCACGGTGTAGGGTAACCGTAGT
>JAVTVY010040870.1:0-18544 GCA_036873755.1 Hanleya hanleyi | reverse complement strand
ACTTTCCTGTGACGCTTGGCGCCCCCCTTTCCGAGTCCCTTGCCTCCCTTTCCTCTGCCTGACATGTTTTCTTCTTAGTTTGATGACTCAAATCAAAGTGAAATGAACAACCGGAGATAGACGGTCAGTATTTATAACAGAAGCGCGGACTCCGGCGAGAGCAGAGTATAGCAAAGTACAGTTAAATCTGTAATTTTACCATTGGTCAAACACTTCACTCCAGCTGCATTTCCATTGGCCGAATCAGGCGGGCTGGAGATAAACACATAACTGTGTTCCTTTGTGCGGTCGGTATTTTACTCTTTCAGTCATGTAATTACAATATAAAGTCTGGTAGGTAGGATTCTCTAATATTTGTGGATGCTCTCACTTTCTTTAATGTCTATTCAGTATGGGGAAAAAGACAAGCCATCAATAGTGAACTATTTTTGTGGTTAACATGTATATTTTATAGTTAGTTATTTCCTTTTCTGTGATATATTTTTATTGCACCAAGACATCCTCCAATTGAGTCTAATTGAATAATAATATAACTAATAATGTACACTTTTACACTTTTTAATAACAATACATGTTATAAGACTTCACATACTCGATTTTCTATGCTCAAACCAAGATAGATTATAAAATGACAGATACTGAGTGATATCGGGTTTGTCATATTGTAATATTTAAAACTCAACAGACCCACAAGACAAATTATCTGCATTCAACGCAAACAATTCTCTCGACTCAAACTGAGTACAAGTTTAACAAAATCCCTAGTTAGCAGGTTTCTATTCCATTATAGTGTTGTGTTTTATTTGGTATAATTTTGAAACAAGAATTGATGTTTATTCTCTGCCTAGTGCAGTTCTCTTTGTTATGTATGTGGTAGGTGTAGACAGATTAAATTATCAAACTCATAACAATATTCATGAATTATACAAAGACGAATAATATAATTCAAATGATATTGATTAGCCATATATCTGTTACTCAGAAATGTTGAAATGTTATACACACTAAGATTAATAGACTGGTGTGGGGGGGTGTATGCTCTTTGTTACAAAGTAACATTTAATGTTACATTTAAGTAACATTGTTTAGTGTGCAAGTTAGAAGCCTCTCTTTCGGAGTAATTGGTTGGCCCTGAAAAGGGCCGTTAGGATGTAGATTCAAAGCCGAAGTTGCTTATTTGCTGGCCTTCTGGGTCTTCTTGGGCAGGAGAACAGCCTGGATGTTGGGGAGAACACCACCCTGGGCAATGGTGACACCGGAGAGAAGTCTGTTCAACTCTTCGTCGTTGCGGACAGCCAACTGCAGATGACGGGGGATGATTCTGGATTTCTTGTTATCTCTGGCGGCGTTTCCTGCCAACTCGAGAACTTCAGCTGCCAGGTATTCGAGGACAGCGGCCAGGTAGACTGGTGCACCAGCGCCAACTCTTTCGGCGTAGTTACCTTTCCTCAGGAGACGGTGAATACGGCCGACGGGGAACTGAAGTCCGGCACGGGATGAGCGGGTCTTGCTCTTTCCCTTAACTTTTCCGCCTTTTCCACGACCAGACATGTTGATTTTTTCGGTAGAGTTGAACGTATACGCTCAGCAAAATGCGATATGACAAACTGTGCCGGTCTTCTGAGTGTATTTATACCCTTGGATGGGATTCTGATATTTTTAGTCTATTCAGCCAATAGCATTGCTTCGAATATGGCTCCAGGACTCGATTGCAGTCTTCTCTCACGTCCGCGCTTTGGGCGCAAAACAGAATTACAATCCAAATCTTAAAACGTCTGTTCGTTGTTTGGAATTCCTGTTATGGAGCATTTCTATACAGTTCGTTCTCGGTTCATGATCTAATTATTTCATGTCAAATCGACTATAATAAGAACAATTATCAAACTTTATTATTTTATTATTATCACTTGTATATAAACTATATGCTGTATATTATGAATAAAGATTTAAAATGTATAGATATATAATAATATTAACAACAACGATCATCTCATTAGGAATATACTTATTATCACATTAGAATTTAATATAGCTATAAACAGACGAAAAAAATTCACTCAGTGCTCAGTTAATAAACATTGAACGTTATATGCTGTGGTGAAATAAGCATGTATGTAACAAAGGTCAGGCGTATAGATATTACCGAGACAGATAGCCGAGTTCTACATGTATAAAGTATAATATACGGTACAGGATGTATACAGACGTTATTTCTTCTGCCATAGCCCCCCGTATAATCCATTTTAAGTATATATCTGTACTGTGTTCGTTTGTTTGTTTGTTTGTTGTTGCTTTTTTATTATATCAGAATACATGTTCTTATAATTGTTAACGGAGGAAAAAAAATGGGCCGATTTATAGAGTACTATTATTCAAATTAATTGTGTACTATTAAAAGTCACAAATTATATGCAATGATATATAGGGCCATGGGTTTCAAATATGAACGTATTTATAGACATACGATTCATGAAATTAAGTAAGCCGGGAGTGATAGGAGTTGGGATGTCTGGTGTTAAACTTGATTGTGCATAAATTAGAAGTTCTCTTTCGAAAGAGTTGGTTGGCCCTGAAAAGGGCCGTTAGAGTAAGCGAAGTCAACGCTTAGTTTACTTGCTGCTGGTGTACTTGGTGACAGCCTTGGTACCTTCAGAGACGGCGTGCTTGGCCAATTCACCGGGCAGAAGGAGACGGACAGCGGTCTGGATCTCCCGACTGGTGATGGTTGATCGTTTGTTGTAGTGAGCCAAACGGGAAGCCTCGGCGGCGATACGCTCGAAGATGTCGTTGACGAAGCTGTTCATGATGGACATAGCCTTGGAGGAAATTCCGGTGTCGGGGTGGACTTGTTTCATCACCTTGTAGATGTAAATTCCGTAGCTTTCCTTCCTTCTCCTCTTTCTCTTCTTGTCACCAGTCTTTGGTGCAGATTTCTTCATCGCCTTCTTGGCGCCTTTGGAGCCGGTAGGTGTTTTTGGAGCCATGGTTATAACGTGGATGTGATCACTGTGAAAGTCAGTAGAATCAATGAGGGCCGGCAGGCGTGCGCTGCTTTTTATATGCTGACGGGAGGATTGAAATGTCTGGGGGGAAAGCCGGCGCGCGGACGTCGGCGTAAGCGGTTGTAAAGAACACGGTTTTATCGCCGAATGGTTCTCGGCGGACATCTACAGCTATATATGTGCTTTCAGTGCACAAAGAAAGTTTTACAAAATGTTGAAAGACAAAACTGTGTAGGAAATATGCGGAATTCAACTGATTTACTAACCGACGATAAAAGTACCTAAAAATGGTTTGAATTTGAGATTTTCAAGCGGAATTGGGTGTAATTGGTTATGAATTTGCGATGGGAAGGCAGACACTTGTTTCATAATTTGAGAACAGCCGTTTTTCGACAGCCACTGAACATAAAAGAAGCGACAGGATAAATTGAGTAAACAGGCTGGCCTTCATCTCTGCTTTTCGAGCGATTTTAATGTACAACAGACGGGTGCAATAATTATGAATGGTTTTAAAATGCCATAAAATGATAACAACGGAGCCGATAATTGAAGACGAATTCTCTCATTTCACGGAGATACGGTGCAGTTTTATCTTATTCTATCTTATTATAATTACACATATTTCATAACTGATTTTCCCGTACATGCTTGACTGGGCTGCTTTCTTGTAGCTTTCCAGCACGAGTGAGTTCCCTTGTATCAACAGATTGACTGACTTTCCTCCATATGATATAGGAGTTTGAAGTGAATTTTGGCCATCAATTATTGTTGTGGAAAATTAATAATATTAATTATTCCATAAATTAGCTATGTTAACAGGTTCGAGAAGTTAGTAATGATAATATTTGTAAAATTGAGATAAATTCCGGCCAAATTTGAATGTTCAAGCATCTATCAAATTATGAAAATAAAGTTATGCGAGTAAGGGGGAGTGTGGGTACTTGTGTTAAATTTTGTGCAATGATAGAAGTTCCTCTTTCGAAGAAATGGTTGGCCCTGAAAAGGGCCGTTGGATTGATTTGGTTGTTGTAATCGTCTAACCACCGAAGCCGTACAAAGTGCGACCTTGGCGTTTCAGGGCGTAGACCACATCCATGGCGGTGACGGTCTTCCTCTTGGCGTGCTCGGTGTAGGTGACTGCATCACGGATGACATTTTCCAAGAATACCTTCAATACACCACGGGTCTCCTCGTAGATCAGGCCGGAGATACGTTTTACACCACCTCGACGGGCTAGACGACGGATAGCAGGCTTGGTGATACCCTGGATGTTATCCCGAAGAACTTTCCTGTGACGCTTGGCGCCCCCCTTTCCGAGTCCCTTGCCTCCCTTTCCTCTGCCTGACATGTTTTCTTCTTAGTTTGATGACTCAAATCAAAGTGAAATGAACAACCGGAGATAGACGGTCAGTATTTATAACAGAAGCGCGGACTCCGGCGAGAGCAGAGTATAGCAAAGTACAGTTAAATCTGTAATTTTACCATTGGTCAAACACTTCACTCCAGCTGCATTTCCATTGGCCGAATCAGGCGGGCTGGAGATAAACACATAACTGTGTTCCTTTGTGCGGTCGGTATTTTACTCTTTCAGTCATGTAATTACAATATAAAGTCTGGTAGGTAGGATTCTCTAATATTTGTGGATGCTCTCACTTTCTTTAATGTCTATTCAGTATGGGGAAAAAGACAAGCCATCAATAGTGAACTATTTTTGTGGTTAACATGTATATTTTATAGTTAGTTATTTCCTTTTCTGTGATATATTTTTATTGCACCAAGACATCCTCCAATTGAGTCTAATTGAATAATAATATAACTAATAATGTACACTTTTACACTTTTTAATAACAATACATGTTATAAGACTTCACATACTCGATTTTCTATGCTCAAACCAAGATAGATTATAAAATGACAGATACTGAGTGATATCGGGTTTGTCATATTGTAATATTTAAAACTCAACAGACCCACAAGACAAATTATCTGCATTCAACGCAAACAATTCTCTCGACTCAAACTGAGTACAAGTTTAACAAAATCCCTAGTTAGCAGGTTTCTATTCCATTATAGTGTTGTGTTTTATTTGGTATAATTTTGAAACAAGAATTGATGTTTATTCTCTGCCTAGTGCAGTTCTCTTTGTTATGTATGTGGTAGGTGTAGACAGATTAAATTATCAAACTCATAACAATATTCATGAATTATACAAAGACGAATAATATAATTCAAATGATATTGATTAGCCATATATCTGTTACTCAGAAATGTTGAAATGTTATACACACTAAGATTAATAGACTGGTGTGGGGGGGTGTATGCTCTTTGTTACAAAGTAACATTTAATGTTACATTTAAGTAACATTGTTTAGTGTGCAAGTTAGAAGCCTCTCTTTCGGAGTAATTGGTTGGCCCTGAAAAGGGCCGTTAGGATGTAGATTCAAAGCCGAAGTTGCTTATTTGCTGGCCTTCTGGGTCTTCTTGGGCAGGAGAACAGCCTGGATGTTGGGGAGAACACCACCCTGGGCAATGGTGACACCGGAGAGAAGTCTGTTCAACTCTTCGTCGTTGCGGACAGCCAACTGCAGATGACGGGGGATGATTCTGGATTTCTTGTTATCTCTGGCGGCGTTTCCTGCCAACTCGAGAACTTCAGCTGCCAGGTATTCGAGGACAGCGGCCAGGTAGACTGGTGCACCAGCGCCAACTCTTTCGGCGTAGTTACCTTTCCTCAGGAGACGGTGAATACGGCCGACGGGGAACTGAAGTCCGGCACGGGATGAGCGGGTCTTGCTCTTTCCCTTAACTTTTCCGCCTTTTCCACGACCAGACATGTTGATTTTTTCGGTAGAGTTGAACGTATACGCTCAGCAAAATGCGATATGACAAACTGTGCCGGTCTTCTGAGTGTATTTATACCCTTGGATGGGATTCTGATATTTTTAGTCTATTCAGCCAATAGCATTGCTTCGAATATGGCTCCAGGACTCGATTGCAGTCTTCTCTCACGTCCGCGCTTTGGGCGCAAAACAGAATTACAATCCAAATCTTAAAACGTCTGTTCGTTGTTTGGAATTCCTGTTATGGAGCATTTCTATACAGTTCGTTCTCGGTTCATGATCTAATTATTTCATGTCAAATCGACTATAATAAGAACAATTATCAAACTTTATTATTTTATTATTATCACTTGTATATAAACTATATGCTGTATATTATGAATAAAGATTTAAAATGTATAGATATATAATAATATTAACAACGACGATCATCTCATTAGGAATATACTTATTATCACATTAGAATTTAATATAGCTATAAACAGACGAAAAAAATTCACTCAGTGCTCAGTTAATAAACATTGAACGTTATATGCTGTGGTGAAATAAGCATGTATGTAACAAAGGTCAGGCGTATAGATATTACCGAGACAGATAGCCGAGTTCTACATGTATAAAGTATAATATACGGTACAGGATGTATACAGACGTTATTTCTTCTGCCATAGCCCCCCGTATAATCCATTTTAAGTATATATCTGTACTGTGTTCGTTTGTTTGTTTGTTTGTTGTTGCTTTTTTATTATATCAGAATACATGTTCTTATAATTGTTAACGGAGGAAAAAAAATGGGCCGATTTATAGAGTACTATTATTCAAATTAATTGTGTACTATTAAAAGTCACAAATTATATGCAATGATATATAGGGCCATGGGTTTCAAATATGAACGTATTTATAGACATACGATTCATGAAATTAAGTAAGCCGGGAGTGATAGGAGTTGGGATGTCTGGTGTTAAACTTGATTGTGCATAAATTAGAAGTTCTCTTTCGAAAGAGTTGGTTGGCCCTGAAAAGGGCCGTTAGAGTAAGCGAAGTCAACGCTTAGTTTACTTGCTGCTGGTGTACTTGGTGACAGCCTTGGTACCTTCAGAGACGGCGTGCTTGGCCAATTCACCGGGCAGAAGGAGACGGACAGCGGTCTGGATCTCCCGACTGGTGATGGTTGATCGTTTGTTGTAGTGAGCCAAACGGGAAGCCTCGGCGGCGATACGCTCGAAGATGTCGTTGACGAAGCTGTTCATGATGGACATAGCCTTGGAGGAAATTCCGGTGTCGGGGTGGACTTGTTTCATCACCTTGTAGATGTAAATTCCGTAGCTTTCCTTCCTTCTCCTCTTTCTCTTCTTGTCACCAGTCTTTGGTGCAGATTTCTTCATCGCCTTCTTGGCGCCTTTGGAGCCGGTAGGTGTTTTTGGAGCCATGGTTATAACGTGGATGTGATCACTGTGAAAGTCAGTAGAATCAATGAGGGCCGACAGACAGACAGATTTTAAATTTGGATGGCGCTCACTTTATAAAAAGTATGTGCGCCACTATCTGTGCATTGAGTTTGCTTATATGATGAATAAATATATATTAAATACTATACGGTGATTTGTGTAAATAAATATATATGTATATAAGCAATTAATCAATATGCTTTTGATCCACAGGAAGGCGATGAAGAAAAGGGACTTATAATACTAAGTGCAATTACACCAGTTATAGATAAATCCAACGACCCTTTAATAAAATCAGGATTAAAAAGGCCATAAAATACTATATGAACCCAAGAAAGGGATATAAACATTACACACAAAATATTTAGAACGTGCCAGAAATGACACAAGCCAATAAGTTTATTTAAAGGACTATTATTGATGATCATACTGTGCTAAGATCAAGTTAAAAATATGTGTATAATAATTTCATGCTCAACAAATCAGATCAAAGACCAGCACATGTGATGGAAACACATAACATTAAAATATAAATTAATATGCCCACCAGCCACCAAACCAACACCCGAGGCCAGGCAATGCTGACACCCCAGGTGCAAGCTAAGAGACTAGTAATATACAGGACAGTCTACATACTAGACTAACCCCCGGGACCTCCAATGGTATCCCGCAGACCAGCAAGTAGACATTTGTATAGTGCATAACTATATAATGACATATATAAAATATCAATGATCTAATTTAGTTGAACATGAAGCGACGTGTTTTTAATATATAATTTACCACAGCTTTAAATATTTTATCCCTATTCTTTTCGGGCTTTAGAATGTTGTCAAAAGTATGATTAAAAACCCCAACTAAAGTGAGGTCAACAAATAATTGATACCTATGCCTTGTATGTCGTGTACAGTTTAAAAGATAATGTTCAACTGTATCCATAACATTACAGGTGTCACAAAGGCCAGTTGGATGCAGGTTCATGTTAAACAATACACTATTTACAGCAATATGCCCAGATAATATTTTGAACAAAAGAACATCTGCCTTTCGACTAGACATAGGCACACAGGCTCCTGTTGTAACACAAGGCTGAAGATGATGGTAAAACCGGCCTTTGTTAGAATACATCCATTCCTCCTGCCACATGTCAATGAAGTATGGCTTCAAACGAGCCATAACCTCATTGACATTCAGAGGAGCCGGTACATCAATGAGGGCCGGCAGGCGTGCGCTGCTTTTTATATGCTGACGGGAGGATTGAAATGTCTGGGGGGAAAGCCGGCGCGCGGACGTCGGCGTAAGCGGTTGTAAAGAACACGGTTTTATCGCCGAATGGTTCTCGGCGGACATCTACAGCTATATATGTGCTTTCAGTGCACAAAGAAAGTTTTACAAAATGTTGAAAGACAAAACTGTGTAGGAAATATGCGGAATTCAACTGATTTACTAACCGACGATAAAAGTACCTAAAAATGGTTTGAATTTGAGATTTTCAAGCGGAATTGGGTGTAATTGGTTATGAATTTGCGATGGGAAGGCAGACACTTGTTTCATAATTTGAGAACAGCCGTTTTTCGACAGCCACTGAACATAAAAGAAGCGACAGGATAAATTGAGTAAACAGGCTGGCCTTCATCTCTGCTTTTCGAGCGATTTTAATGTACAACAGACGGGTGCAATAATTATGAATGGTTTTAAAATGCCATAAAATGATAACAACGGAGCCGATAATTGAAGACGAATTCTCTCATTTCACGGAGATACGGTGCAGTTTTATCTTATTCTATCTTATTATAATTACACATATTTCATAACTGATTTTCCCGTACATGCTTGACTGGGCTGCTTTCTTGTAGCTTTCCAGCACGAGTGAGTTCCCTTGTATCAACAGATTGACTGACTTTCCTCCATATGATATAGGAGTTTGAAGTGAATTTTGGCCATCAATTATTGTTGTGGAAAATTAATAATATTAATTATTCCATAAATTAGCTATGTTAACAGGTTCGAGAAGTTAGTAATGATAATATTTGTAAAATTGAGATAAATTCCGGCCAAATTTGAATGTTCAAGCATCTATCAAATTATGAAAATAAAGTTATGCGAGTAAGGGGGAGTGTGGGTACTTGTGTTAAATTTTGTGCAATGATAGAAGTTCCTCTTTCGAAGAAATGGTTGGCCCTGAAAAGGGCCGTTGGATTGATTTGGTTGTTGTAATCGTCTAACCACCGAAGCCGTACAAAGTGCGACCTTGGCGTTTCAGGGCGTAGACCACATCCATGGCGGTGACGGTCTTCCTCTTGGCGTGCTCGGTGTAGGTGACTGCATCACGGATGACATTTTCCAAGAATACCTTCAATACACCACGGGTCTCCTCGTAGATCAGGCCGGAGATACGTTTTACACCACCTCGACGGGCTAGACGACGGATAGCAGGCTTGGTGATACCCTGGATGTTATCCCGAAGAACTTTCCTGTGACGCTTGGCGCCCCCCTTTCCGAGTCCCTTGCCTCCCTTTCCTCTGCCTGACATGTTTTCTTCTTAGTTTGATGACTCAAATCAAAGTGAAATGAACAACCGGAGATAGACGGTCAGTATTTATAACAGAAGCGCGGACTCCGGCGAGAGCAGAGTATAGCAAAGTACAGTTAAATCTGTAATTTTACCATTGGTCAAACACTTCACTCCAGCTGCATTTCCATTGGCCGAATCAGGCGGGCTGGAGATAAACACATAACTGTGTTCCTTTGTGCGGTCGGTATTTTACTCTTTCAGTCATGTAATTACAATATAAAGTCTGGTAGGTAGGATTCTCTAATATTTGTGGATGCTCTCACTTTCTTTAATGTCTATTCAGTATGGGGAAAAAGACAAGCCATCAATAGTGAACTATTTTTGTGGTTAACATGTATATTTTATAGTTAGTTATTTCCTTTTCTGTGATATATTTTTATTGCACCAAGACATCCTCCAATTGAGTCTAATTGAATAATAATATAACTAATAATGTACACTTTTACACTTTTTAATAACAATACATGTTATAAGACTTCACATACTCGATTTTCTATGCTCAAACCAAGATAGATTATAAAATGACAGATACTGAGTGATATCGGGTTTGTCATATTGTAATATTTAAAACTCAACAGACCCACAAGACAAATTATCTGCATTCAACGCAAACAATTCTCTCGACTCAAACTGAGTACAAGTTTAACAAAATCCCTAGTTAGCAGGTTTCTATTCCATTATAGTGTTGTGTTTTATTTGGTATAATTTTGAAACAAGAATTGATGTTTATTCTCTGCCTAGTGCAGTTCTCTTTGTTATGTATGTGGTAGGTGTAGACAGATTAAATTATCAAACTCATAACAATATTCATGAATTATACAAAGACGAATAATATAATTCAAATGATATTGATTAGCCATATATCTGTTACTCAGAAATGTTGAAATGTTATACACACTAAGATTAATAGACTGGTGTGGGGGGTGTATGCTCTTTGTTACAAAGTAACATTTAATGTTACATTTAAGTAACATTGTTTAGTGTGCAAGTTAGAAGCCTCTCTTTCGGAGTAATTGGTTGGCCCTGAAAAGGGCCGTTAGGATGTAGATTCAAAGCCGAAGTTGCTTATTTGCTGGCCTTCTGGGTCTTCTTGGGCAGGAGAACAGCCTGGATGTTGGGGAGAACACCACAGTAGTGTATAGTGAGCAGCCTGAGTCCTTTTGACCTCAGAAATTTGCATATGACCTCTGTGACGTCACAGTTGGGTCGGCCATGTTGTAAAGCAAGATGGCGGTGTGGTTCGGTTATGTTCGGGACTGTTCGGGTTGTCGTCCGTGTTGTAAAGCAAGAGGGTGGGTGTCGTCCCTGTTGTAAAGCAAGATGGCGGCGTGGTTCGGGCGTGTTCGGGCGTGTTCGGTGTGGTTCGGAGCTGTTCGTGTGTGTTCGTGTGTGTTCGGGCCTGTTTGGGCATGGTGGAAAGCAAGATGTCGGTTGTCGGTGCTGTTGTAAAGCAAGATGGTGGTTGTCGTCCCTGTTGTAAAGGAAAATGGTGGTTGTGGGCGCTGTTGTAAAGCAAGATGTCGGAGTGTGTTCGTGAATGTTCGGGAATGGGGTGAAAAACATATAAAAGTAGGTGATTTTTAGTGAATGGGTTATAATTATTGGATGACTTTGGGAAGTGTTTAACTGACCTGATTTGCCTGCCTGCCTGCCCAGTTCCAGCCTGCCTGTCCAGTTCCAGTTCCTGCCTGTCCAGTTCCAGCCATCCTGACCAGTTCCAGTCTGCCTGACTTGTAACCTGTCGGCCTGCTCCTGTCTCATCTCTAACCAGCCTGACCCGTGTGTTTGGAAGCATGACACGTGGAGAAGATTTTCCCTTTGACCCAGCAGTTCCTCCGGTAGAAGTTTTGCCTGAAGACGAGCGTGTGAGGGAGCTTTATCAACGACACTGGCCTACCATACGCCATTGTTTTCACCGTGACCGTCGTCTATTGGATTTGTATAACTTTCGATTGGAAGACTTCACGTATTTGTCTACTTACGCTGAGAGTATATTCAGAGACCAGGTGACAGCGTTCAAGTTGAATATGACATTTGGGTATATTTTACGGCACAAGAACACGGACCAGCTGCGGTATTATTACCCGAGTAATAATACGTATGTGTTTGACCAGCCGTTCACCATAACGGAAGACATTTCCCTGCAGCCACTGCTTGAACAATTGATTACGTTGGATCCGTTGCAATGGGCCCTGTTGCAACGTCCCAATTCCGAATGGCTTGTGGAAAGGGTGACCAACGTCACATTTTTTGTCACGAAAATGAGAGATCATCCTATCGGTGCTCCTGTACTACTCCCTCCTTGGTTGCTTCATCGATACGGCTTGTATGCATTAACCAGCGGGCATAATGGGCCCTACAAAGACCGGAAATGTTTGTTTCGGTGTTTGGCCGTACATGTGGACGGGTGTAATCCCAAGAGTTGTGACAGAGTGGCCAATGACTATTGGCAACAGTATTTACAGCAGCAAGACATGGATCAGCGGCACTTCCGTGGCGTTCCTTTTAAGAATTTGGATGACGTGGAAACCCTGTTCCAGATCAATATCTTTGTATACCGATTACAACAGGAGGACGACGATACATTGGTGGCTGAATTGGTGCGTCGTTCCACAGAACGGTACGCTTCTTCCATGAAAGTGAATGTGTTCGACTACAATGGCGTGAGTCATTTTTCGTTGATATACAATATGAGCCAGTATTGTGAGTCTTACAGTTGCGCCCAATGCCATCGTGTGTTTCACCGTACCTCCAACTTACATCGACACGAGAAGAGTTGTACGAACGCTGTGAAGCGCGTCTATCCTGGTGGTGTGTATCATAATACGCTTACTATTTTCGAGGAACTGGCCGATGAGGGTCTCATCATACCGGAGGCGGATCGTTATTTTCCGTACCGGGCGTGTTATGATTTTGAGGCCTTATTGGAGCCCATGGACTTGTTTTCTGCCAAAACACAGTGGACGCAGCGCCATATTCCCCTCAGTGTGAGCATTTCCAGCAACGTACCTGGCTATGACGCTGCACCGGTCTGTTTCGTGTCTACCGGGGATGCCCATGAGTTAATCTCCCGCATGATGGGATATTTAGAAGAAGTCAGCGCGGCCAGTACGGAATTGTTGGTGTGCAAGTTCGAGGACATACTGGACCAACTGGACGATCGTATTCCTATACCGGGTGTAGCGTTTAGTGATGATGAAGAGTCGGAGTCGGAGTCGGAGTCGCAGTCGGAGCCCATGCAGTCGCAGGATGATGTACCTTTACCCAAACCGTATGCCGAGAAATTGAAAGCGCGTTTTTTACAATACCTAGGCCAGTTACCGGTGCTGGGGTTCAACTCGGGGCGCTATGATTTAAATATGGTGAAGGAATTTCTCTACCCTTACTTGGCCCAGGCGAATACCCTCAAGTCGGTGATCAAGAAGATCAATAATCATATGGCCCTGACTACCACATCACTCCGTTTCCTGGATGTACGCAACTACCTAGCGCCTAATTATAGTTATGATCAGTGGGTGAAGGCGTATGACTGTGCACAAACGAAAGGACTGTTCCCTTACACGTATATATCGACGCTCGACCGTTTGGCGGAAACACAGTTGCCACCGCGGCAGGCCTTCTTTAACGATTTGAAGCAAGTGGAATGTTCGGAAGCCGCGTACCGTGAACTAGAGCAGGTATGGAACGACCAACACATGGAGACGATGCGAGATTTCCTCATATGGTATAATAACCTGGATGTGGTTCCTTTCCTGGAAGCGGCTGACAAAATGGTTCAACTGTTTCGTCGTGAAATGCATGTGGACATCTTCAAGGAGTGTTTAAGTTTACCGGGTGTGGCGCTTCGCCATCTTTTTCAAGCGTGTCCGACGTACTTTTCGTTGATACAGCAGAAAGATGCGGACATGCATGAGTGTTTAAAGGCGAACATTGTGGGTGGTCCCAGTCTTATATTCCACCGTTATCACGAGAAGGACGTGACTACTCTGCCAGGTGGAAAATCTTGTGCAAAGATTATCGGTTTCGATGCCAATGCGTTGTACTTGTGGTCACTCGCTCAACCTATGCCCAGTGGGCATTACACACGTTGGTTGGCCGAAGGGCGGCATTTTACGCCCCAACGCGCTTCTTCCAAACATCTCGCCGACCAGTGGATAGATTGGGAAGCCTATCGACGGGGAATTACTATACGACACCAGACCAACGCCACAGAGAAGCGCATAGGCGATCGTCGCCTCCCCGTCGATGGGTTTGCCCTGGTGGGTAACACACCCACTGTATTCCAATTTTACGGTTGCTATTGGCACGGTCACGAATGCCATTTTAGTGCTGGGTGTTTCAACGACCGACGTGGTAAAACAGGTGAGGAATTACGGAAAGAAGTGGTGGAGAACGCGGATTATGTGAAAGAGAGAGGTTACCATCTCATTGAGATGTGGGAGTGTCAATTTCACACCCTGTGTGAGGCTCTACCTCATTTACGGCGTTTCTTAAAAGAGCGCGAGTATCCGTTGAGTCGTCGTCGACTGCTGAGTCTACCCCAGATGTTCGACGCCATTCGTTCGGGGGACCTGTACGGCTTTGTCGAATGTGATTTGCATGTTCCCGACACTCTCAAACCTGTCTTCGCCCAGTGCCCGCCCATCTTTAAGAACACGCTGGTGGGTCGAGATGATATTGGCGACACCATGGGGACCTACGCAGATCAACACGGGTGTTTACCGCATCCGCGTCGCATGCTCATTGGTAGTATGTGGGGAGAGAAGATGTTGTTGGGCACTCCGCTATTGCAGTGGTATATGCGGCACGGTCTGGAGATTACGAAAATACACCAAGTCATACAGTACGTACCTCACGCCTGTTTTGCGGCGAATGCCGACATTGTGACGTCTGCCCGTCGTCAAGGCGACCAAGACTCCAGTAAGGCCATCATCGGTGAAAGTTGGAAGCTCACGGGCAACGGCTATTATGGCAAAACGGTAACCAACCAGGACAAGCACGTGAACGTGAACATTTGTACGACGCCTCAAGCCCGCAAAAAGGTCAATTCTCCTCTCTTTCGGTCGGTGCAGGTGATCGATGACGACACGTATGAAATCACTTCAGCCAAGAAGACTATCCGTTACAACTTACCCCTGCAGATTGGATGTATGGTATACCAGGTGGCCAAGCTGCGCATGCTGCAGTTTCTATATGACTTTATGGGTGTCTATTTTAATGCATCAGACTGGCAACTCATCGAGATGGACACGGACTCGGCCTACATGGCCGTCTCTAATGCGGATTGGGAGTCCCTGGTGAAACCCGAGTTACGGCACCAGTATGAGATGGAACGGGACCAGTGGTTACCGCGACGTGACCATTACCAGTATGATAAGCGGACGCCCGGGCTCTTCAAGCTGGAGTGGAGTGGGGATGCTATGATTGCGCTCTCCTCCAAGACGTATTACTGTTACGGGGGAGACGAAAATAAGTTTAGCTGCAAAGGAGTGAACCGGCGCGATCCCAACATCGACAAAGCTCTTTACCTGGACGTGTTGCAAAGCCAGGCCAGTGCGAGTGGCACGAATCGAGGATTCCGTGTGGTGGACCATCAGATGCGCACCTATATCCAGCAACGAGACGCCTTTACTTTCTTTTATCCCAAACGAAAAGTATTGGCCGACGGTGTCAGCACTACCTACTTGGACTTGTAAAAAAATGTGGAACATTAACTGTGGAGTCACGAGTTATAAAAACTGTAAAAGTCAGGATGGCCGAGTGGTCTAAGGCGCCAGTTCTAAGTACTGGTGGGGTGATACCCTGCGTAGGTTCAAATCCTACTCCTGGCAGAACTTTTTTTTAATCACTACTACTACTACTATTCTATGTGTACATACCACCTGTATTCTATTTGTATATATCCTTCTTGTTGACTTAAATAAAGAGAGAGAGTCAAAATCATTTTTTTTGTGTTTTTTCAACTCTTTTATTCAACAATGATTCACGTCGCAGAACGTCATAACAATATAATGTGATAATAATAGGGGGTCTGCGCATGTTTTTAAGTGAACCAGAGAAATGGTGCATGCACATTAAACCGAGAGGCTGTCCAGTCATAGACCAGGACATCACGGTCTTCGGCTTGACAATAATCATCAAACATATGTACAATGGTGGACAGTGAATGTCCTCTACTCCGGTGAGTGAGATAAAACACACAGTACTGTCCGCACACACTACTCAAGGGGCCTTGTAATCTTTGCGTATTCCAACGCCACTCTGTGGTGGAGACGTCCATGAATTTCACTAAATCGGCATGGAGAGGTGCAAGTCCGTAGGAATCAAAGTATTCGCCTTGGCCTTGGGTGTCCACGTATACTGCTATCCAATGTTCACCGGGTCGACTCTTCGGGTCTGTATTTAGGATGTAGGCTGCAGGGGTGGTGGAGTGGATGGGAAACACATTGCGTGGAAATACACCTCGAAAGGGGATCTTGGGATCTCGCTGGAGTATGCGCATCAGCTGTTCTGTATTCATGGTTTAGTTGGCGAAGTCACACAGCACGTTTCTTTGCGCATCCACGCTGATGACGTTGTCAAACTCGGCGTAGCAAATCACGTTGATGGTGCTGGGTAGAGCCACGGAGAAACGCAGTTCCAACCGTAGGTTTCCTTTCTTCAGTAAAGCCAGTTGATGATCGTGTTCCAAGGTAGGGGTGAGGTCAAAGGCGAACAATGTGTACCCACGGCTAAAGTCTTTTCGAGTGATGGTATTGCCTTCGTCCTGGTTGTTTTGTCCTGTGGCTATAAACAGGTTCAGGTAGGACCGCACATAGTTTCCGTTAGTAAAGTCTGGTTGTAAGGGTCGGGCTGGAATTTGATGGCCGGCCACGTGCAGTGCCACAAAGTTGATGTTGAAATGATCAAATTTGAACGGATTCTCAGCCAAAGCTCCATTGAATGCGGTGTTGGTCACACACCCCACGGTAAGCCGTTTAGGCAGATCTCCTAGAAATAAATTCTCTCTGTTGGCCATCATCGTCCCTGCGGGTACGGAGAACACCTTGGTCTGTACGCGTCGGATGGGATACAGGGCTGGTTTTTTCGCTAAGGCTTGCATGTGACTCAGCAACACTCCCTCTTGCAAATCTACCGTACGGACAAACAGGACTGCATCTTCAATGACGATCTTGGACTCGAGAGCGTCCGCCCCACCGGCCATTAAGGCAAACAAAGGTGAGGCACGGATCAACTTGATCTTGATGGTTACACCGTTCATCATGTAGCGATCTTGCATGAACAGATCGGCGTGCAGTCGTCCCATCATATCGATGGACTTGCTTTCGCTTGCTAATTTTTTGCGTCTGGCGTACCCAGTATTGCCAGGGAGTAGATAGTTGTGGTATCCGGGTGTATCCCTGTGGTACAGCTCAGCTTGTAAGTGTGATAGTTTGGCATCACTGCCGTACGACAACAGCGTCTCCAGGTAGGCTCGATACGGATAGGTATTGGTGGACGTACTGATGAGTCTATCGTTCAGACTGATATCCACCTGTTGGAACAGGGAGTGCAGCCAAAGATTGACCGGGCTTACATTTGTTTCGACCGCTAGGTTCGTTCCATCCTTGTTCGTTATTTTAGCTTTGACGTACAAGTAGGAGTTGGCTAAATCCAGGTAGGCCGTATCATTGTTTTGAATGGAAAATTCTATGGGCCCCACGCCCGTCAGGCTAGCCAGGGGTCGATGTTCTATCCAACGTCCTTCGGCTACACTGGTTTGAGTGGGTGGAATAGTCCACAAATCCAATTCACTGTTGGTAGACGGACATGACTCGGAGTGAATGAAGGCCATTATGCGAAGATGTCTCTCCTACTACTACTATTACGTCTCTTCTTCTTCTTCTTCTTCTTCTGGGGTGTAGTAGTCCTTCTCTGGGGTGTGCGTCGTCGTCGGTGGGTGGGCCGTCGACTGACTCTTCGCGGTGTCAGTCTTTGTCTTTTAAGGGCTTTGGCCAGCAACACACCCCCGGCTTCTTGAGCCCGGCGTTTGAAGGCTTGTCGGGGTGCTGCGCCTTCCATCACATCCTCGGCCATGCGCAATCCACTTTGTACCGCTTGTTTCCCTACCGTTTTCACCCCCCGTGTCACCATGGGCAGGAATGTTTTGACGATACTCCCCAGTATGTTTCCCAAGCCATGTCCACGTTGCATGCGTGCCCCACTAAACATGGCCATGCCGCCTCCCGTTTGTTTTTTGTAGTAGTCGGCATAGCTGGGCGTATGGCACTCGTAAGGGACGTACATTATTATACGAAGTGAGGAGAACGGGTTTGTCGGAAAGCAAGTGTCAGCACCACTTTTCCTCGCTCGAATGGGATCGGCCGGCCCGTGTCATCTCTTATATCCACCGTGATCGTGTCGATATCGGTATGGCGTACGGGCAGGAACATGATAGGGTTGAAACTGTGGGTGGCTTGTTCGCCATACGTCTTGCTAATGGGCACCACTCGTAACAGAGGTGTGTTCATATCACCCACAATATGGCTGTCCACGGCATCCGAGTAGACGTACAGTGCGTACAGGCCTTCTTTCATATCCATCAAATGGGTACCGTACTCATTGTAGGGACCCTTCATGACCACGTGGTGAGTCAGCCGTAATATTTCCTGTAGTCTAGAACTGAGTTTCACGTTCACGAGC
>JAVTVY010040869.1:0-19173 GCA_036873755.1 Hanleya hanleyi | reverse complement strand
TTTGAAAAATTGGGGGAGAGCAAGATTACTTACCAAATTACAAAAATGGTAAAACCAATAGAAGGTCTAGTGCATAGAGCAGGCATGGGAATTGTAAATCACAGGAAAGTGTAAAATCTACTTCAAAAAAGTCTGAAATTTCAAAATTTGATAAAAGTCAGCCGTATTGAAGAAAATTTCCATGCCTGATAGATATCGACGGGTGACCAACAGCCTGGGCACCACAACGGTCCCAGGGTGTAGCAATCCCATCTTAACAACATCCAATCCCATAGGTGGTGACAGACAAACGTATCGCAAACCTCCAGATTACGGTCCTAAAACGTCGTCCAGTCTCCAAAGGAAACGGGATGTCAGTACAGCCCTGAACTGATGAAGCAATACCAACGAGAGTGAAATAGCCTCCGCAGGTATGTCCGTGTACGCCAAACGAGAAGTTTTGGAAAGCTAGGAAGAACATATTTAATATTTCCTGCTTAGAAGAGGGACCGAAACATAGACGCCAGCACAGAACAAAACACGTGTTTGTACGCGAGAGCTCTAATCAGGGCCCATAACTCTGCCATCATTTCAATTTATAGACTGTAGAACAGAGTCGGTTGACGGACTCCGGAAAATAAGCCATAAGGAGACATATACCAATGACAAATCCCGTAAGTGTAGAACCTCCGGTTCATACTCCATGTATCACACGACAATGCATAAAATAGCGAAGTCTGGGGGAAAATATGACTAGGTGTTACAGGCCTATCAGCTGCACTAAGACAGGTAGTTTCCCGTGAAGTATCTGCCAAACTCCAGCGGTAACAAGCTACCAGACTGCAGGAATATAAAAACATTGTCATCTATGATCACAGTAGGTTATGATTAGATGTCATACAGTACATCCATCCATCCATCCACATGTAGACTGAAAGACACTCCAGAAAACGATACAGCGCCCAAACCAGCTCCGGAACTGCAACGTCTGGAGTGAATCTCAGTACCCATCGGAAAGCGTCGGAGTGAACAAGCGAATCCATCTATCCATCCTTCTCCAGGGAATGGAAGAAAGATTTACGTGGAACGATGGGATGACACCTGAACAACCCGAGAGATCGCACATCATACACATACATCGCTCACTGAACAAGACCTCCGTTCCTAACCGATACGAATAAATCGGATGTAAGATGAAGAGAGGAACTACTAAAATGGCGTCCTCGATGAAACACCTGAGATGGAAGGGATTCTTGTTCTGGAAGACGTATACATGAAGATGCTCTGAAGACAACCAAATCGTTCTAGAAGAAAAGCTGGCAGATGGGGGAAACCGGAACTGGGTCAGATAACATGTACTGATGCCACTGACCAGAAGCCGGTCGCCGAAATAGTTGTCATCAGAGTAGCAGCGGCCGAGGAATGTGTCCTTCAGCAAGATTACGCCATAAACGTACGCAAAACGCTGCCAAGACTGCTGGGATTGTAGTATGGGAAATACATGAGATTGATCTAATCAAAACCCCTCGGCTTTCCCCAAGTGATTGTGACCCATGTGTAGTGTGAATTGGGGAAGAGATAGTTCTATGTGGGATGATCAAGATATACGGTTAGTACATTCAGGCATATAGGACAGAAATAGAAAATTATATATCTGTAAAGGGGCATAACTCTGTAAAATATGGGTCGAGGGGAGCCACTTTCGATAGGCGTCTGACTTAGCACTGTAAAATAAGAATCGAGACGAATAAGCTGTACCGAACATGGATCTGCAGATTGAACTTGTACATTCAGCTACAGATAACAAAATTGGAGATTATTACATCCGAAAGGGGCATATCTCCATAAGCCGAGGCGAGTAATCCTTTGTTGGCTTGTAGAATACAACAATATAAATAAGTTTCCAAAATATAGTTACTATACCGAACACAGTTCTGCAGATATAGTTGGTTACATTCAGGCATATAGGACAGAAATAGAAATTAATAAATCTGTAAACTTTCAATAGGCGTCTGACTTAGCACTAGATAAATAAGTGTTGAAAATTTGGTGGTTGTATCTCAAGTGGTTTTGCGTTAACGGACGGACGGACGTACATGGCAACGACAATACCCCGAGGCCAAAATGGCCGAGGGGTAAAAAATCGGAAACAAAAAGTCACTGAAATTACTCATAAATGAAGCATTCTACGAGTATAACTGTCACCCGGTCGTAAGAACCTGATAGAGAGTCCGACATACCGGAAACGTGATAAACTCGTAGCGACGATCCCTAAAAGCAGGAGCAACAGGGGAAACAAATCACTGTTCCCCGTGCTTGTTTATGAAGGACAAAAGCTATGATAATGTCTGACACAACACAAGCATAGGTTATTGAGAATTAGTTGACTTCCGCTGTTACGAGAGGAGTGTCAATTCTCGAATCAAAAATGTTCTCCAGCCCTCCTCGACGCAGTCTACAAGATTGGCTGAGACGGAGGAAGAAACACCGGTCAAAATGTTCTCCGATAAAAGTAGTGCAGTACCGGTGAGATTTGACCTACGATATAGGTGCGTACTGGGCCGAACACAACAACGCCACCGCAAAGATACCTCAGTGTCGGAAGAAAAGAACAGCAACACTACCGCCGGAATGAAGGCTCTTCCATCTATTCATCCACTTAGAAGAGGAAAATAGATTCTGTGCTTACACTGCAGGTAATACAGAAACTGAAAAAGTCCGGGGTAGCTCGGTATGTGACAAAGGTCATGGAAACCGAAGGAGAATCCTTCAGCATACAAACCCGTACCTGTTGCTGAACTACTCCACAGCAAACTGAAGGAAACGATGACGAAGCGACGCAGCCTCATACTGTACACCACTCTGGATACTCACGTAAAAGACGGAACCGACCAGGTCAGTCAAATCCGAATTAGCCCTCCTTGTATAGGAAGAACGGAAATGGGTTAGCCAGGAGTAGTGTATAGCAGCGATAGGGAAGTAACCTCAAGAAGAATAGCTAGAACGTAGTTTCTTCTGGTCGCGTAACATCGAAGATGGTGTCCCCAAACCGCGGTGTTAGACTACGTCGCCAAGAAGTCTGTCATCAATTCCACATTCTCTACCAGAAGTAAAGAAGATAAGGGAATGCGATTTAAATATGAAAGGTTTCGAAGAAGCCAATCCGTGTTAAGCAGAATCAGATAACTTGTTCTGATGTTACTGACCGGAGTAATCGCAAACCCATGACGATCTGTGCACACAAGAAGGCGAGTCGAAACAGGTCTTCCTAAAAGGTTATAAAGCACAGTCGAAGTGGAATACGAAGAGGATCAACCAAAATCCGTGAGGGAAGAAACTGTAGAAAATCTTTCCTCGTTTCATTAAGATGACCAACTCGGGGAGCATTGTCAGAATTTGAGTTGAGACGTACAAATAGTTGAACGAAACAAACCCAAAACGTTTGGATCAAACGAAATCGATCCAAATTCTGACAAAAAAATCATATCCGGTGATGATGCTCCGTTCATGACGTAACAGCAACACCCAACCGTCACCGCCTACATAAATCATATGGGTCAACGAGGAACCGGCAAGGACGGTAAAGGAATGCGCATGCGCGCGACCCTCGTTAAAACCCTAAGATAAATGTAAAACTGACCGGATGACCCGGATGAGGCTGTGACACTACAAAATGAGTTATATTCCGGAGTGAAAACCGAAATAGAATTCATAGTGTCTAGCTGCAAAATAATACAACCATGTACCAACTTACAAGTTGATAAAAGTTGTAGACAAGAAAGAATGCTCTATGTAAGATAGGCAGAACTTCAGGCAGCTGGATATACGAATAAACCACCAGTGATCTCGGAACGGTAATAATAAATTATAGACTACCGAAGTACCGTTATAAAGGTTTTATACGAAACGTATAAAAACTAAACAGACGACTCGAGACACAGAGGTGGAAATTCGTCAAAGCGGAAACCGTTGAAGCAATTAATGGAGTGAAATATCCTAATGCATAAACAGTTCCACGGTCGAAACCAATATGTAAAACGTATACGATGATCAGATGTCTTCACAACTTACGACAGTAAGTTAAAAAGTGAACGAACGGAAATAACAAGTGCCCCAGGGGCTATAACCGACGAGCACAAATTGAAGACGTGTTACTCTCAATAGCTGCGTAATTATCACCAAAAAGTTGTTAATATGGATCAGCAACATCATGGTGACATAATCTGTACTTCCTCACCGGACGTGACAGAAACTGTTGGGAGTTAGCCGGCCTAACTGGGTATTTAGGCCGGAGACGCAGATGCACGACAACCAATGCCTGAAAAGGATAGGATAAATACGATACCCTACATGTATGCCTAACAGGACCGAAATGGAAGATAAGATCTGCATAACCGGAAGTAGTCGAATGTGATGTCAGACCAGACTGACTGATAACATTCAACGTTGCCGGACGTGGAGAAGCAACCGTGACAATAGCATACGATGAGCCCTGTAGCGCCACCCCTCCCTTTCTTCCGTAACGGACAGGTACGGGAGGATACAAGGCGGAGTAGGCAAGTTATTCTTATCGTAGAATAAACAGCCCGATACAGTAGGCATTATAATGTCAGTAAAATCGGAAGCTGATGCCACGTAAATTGCGCCGCAGATAGCTAGGCCGCAATTCTTAACTTCCTCAGAATCGGTGCGTGGTACAATGTTGAATACCTCACGGATCGATGAGAACGTAAAGCCCGGCGCACACGAGAGCTATCAGCTGAGCTGACCGCCTCAATTTCCGGTCAGCTCAGGGGCTAGCTCTCGTGTGCGGGCAGTTTTTGGTGAGTTTTTGGCCTCGCGAGGCCGGGGGAAAAATATCAAACTTGTTTGATAATTTCGCCTCGCGAGGCCAAATCCTCAGCATGTGCGGCGAACGCAAGCCAACAGCTCAGCAGTTTTACCGGACCAGCCAATGAATCGCATGTTATTTTCACTCGATTCATACGCTCGACTCTTCAAAATGGACTTGAAGAAGACGTTATGCGGGAACTGAAATCAATTTCTTGAAACTTTTGTACACCGTGTGCACTGAAACAACAAGAGAGCTAGCCGCTGAGCTGACAGGCAATTGAGGCCGTTAGCTCAGCTGATATCTCTCGTGTGCGCCGGGCTTAAGAAACACCCGTCGAGTGGGACACAGACCTATCAACCCTCACGCATTCGGCGTGAGACTCACGCATTTGGGATCTGTCTCACGCTCTCACGCAGCTATATCAAAATCTCACGCATCTTGGCATTTTCATGAAATTATTTCTAAAATAACCAAGAATCCTTCAAAATTGCTCCAGTTTGCAGAAAAAGGAGTCAGTAATTTCAAAATTTTCCTAGACTTGGTTGTAAAGTATCCATTTCTAGCCTCCGTGAAGGATGAAATGTTTAATAGTAGGCTGTTATATGAAACAAAATGCGAAAAATTGTATGAAATGACGCCTCGAAATTCTCATTTTTTCGGGTCTCATACATGTCATATCGCCGGGGCGGATATACTCGAATCTCATGCCTTGGCAAAAGTATAACTTGAGAGGTCTGGGGACATAACATGAGAAGTCACACGACGAGGTACATAAGTGGAAGTAACTGCAGCCGTAGACGAAGCTTCCACAGAAACAAAAGTGGAAGACCCGTGATATAACGATGATACCGGAAGGTATGTAGATACCGGGAGGTACAACGTTAATGGTTGCATGTAGCCATCCGATGAAATTGGAATAAACGCAGACCGAAAGACGGGCCTACGTTGTTCCAGTACCGGTTTGACAGAATGAGGGGGCACTGACGATGCTATACGTAGCGGAGCCCTCGATAAGTTCAGCACATTCAATAAAGAACGGCGAAATTCTGTAAACCCCAGCCCCCACAATTCACCCCAGCAATTCTAGCAATTGCCGAGGTAAATGCCGTGGCACAATCAGTTCACCAGTCAGGGCTTCGTGTTTGACGCGCGCGATCGCGCACCCGCACGTAGTGCGCACGTAAAATTATCTCTGCGTACACTATTTATCACGCGCGTAAATATTTATTTAACTTCTCAGTGGGATGGCTTAAAAATCCTCGATAAATAACACACCAGGGAGCAAAATTGCCAGTGGTGGTGGTGTTGTTTCTACCGGAAAGAATACCATGCTGATGAAATAGGCAGAAGTGCACCAGATTTTGTGTCGCTAATACGACCTCATTGATTGGCTTAACGTGACTTGTCTGACCAATCATATTATGCGTTATTATGTGCAGCCTTTGCATGCTTTGTGAAAACGAGGTTGACACAAAATGGCCGAACAAACAACAATTGCTGTTTCAACGTTCAATACATGAATAAATGGAACACTGGGGGCCGGATTCGGTGCCATCTGACGGCAGATGGGAAGGTAGCCGACATTTAGTGTACTCTGTGTGCCAAGCACAGCGAGGAAATCATGAAGGACTCGGGATTCAAGGGCCAAATCAAAAAGGATGTTCAGCGATGTATCACTGGGACAACATTTGTTACGAAACACAGTGTTATGAGACATATATCGAGCCGTGGTCAGTTGATTATTAATTTTACACTTGCTGAATAAAATGTTTATTGGAATTGGAATGTAGTTCTTCTGATTAATCTGTGCTAAATTGCATGCCACATCTGACCTCTGTAGCAAATCAGGACCCTGCACTTTAGGTGGAGAGTCGTCGAACTAGGGAACTGTCAAATGTAGTTTCACTCTCGTAAGCCTTTTGGCGAGAGTGATTTTTAGCTCACGCAGCAGCTCTCCTTGTAGGTTTTACGTGAGCTATTCTTAGCTCGCGTGCGATTTGCTAACACGAAGCCCTGGGTTACCTCCGCAATATTTAACATGGAATATTATTATTGCCGAGGTGACCTTTCTGAATTGTGAGGGCTGAAAACCGGAACCTGGAGTAATAACGACCGAGTGGTGTTATTACGTGTAGGTGCAATAGTAAAGGTAGGTTGCGCTGTAGTAGATGCGGCAGTACCATTACTAATACAACGATGATACCTGAGGGTGTGAAGATCCCGTATGGTATGATGTTGTTGGTTACATAGGACTGTCCGATGAGACGTAGATTGATATTGTATATCAGTCGATGCATAAGTAAAGGTAGGTTGCGCAGATGCTGCAGTACCATTACTTGACGATAATACCGGCATGTACATGTATGTAGATACTATATAGGGTAGTTCGTATGCATATATCTATCCACAGAGGCCGGGATAGACGCAGACCGAGCGGGTCTACGATAATCCAGTCCCGATATGACAAGACTGTGAGGGCGCTGACTTTAGCAGGTGAACAGGCGCACTCGATAAATTTGGCACGTTCCTTAATAAAGAACGGCGATAGTCTACATAATCAGGGACGTGATTAATACCAACAGATGTATTTATTGGTGCAGCAGTCGTTGGAAACGAACTGCGCTGATTGGTTGTTAATTTATGTATTAATGACGAATGCTTGACAGGCACATTAGTCACAAACTCCGAACTTACCATTCCGTATTGAAAGCCCGATGTCGGAATTGACGTCGTAGTTGAAGGGTCCAAGGTAGCCGTCAAGGTGAATGTCGTCTGATTTCCGACATGGCGACCGCCATCTTGTTCCCCCAACCCGGCCATAACAAAATCAGAATTAGCGGGAGGTGGAGATACATTAACAACCTCCGGAGAACTTCACGAGCTGAAAGAGCCGAAATGGAATTCGCAACGGACATAACAACCGAGCCTTGTATCTCTGACCCATTCCTGATAGACTGAGGCGGAGATACGACCAAATTCTCGGCCCCCGTAAAGCCGGGTGGCGGCAAAGTTTCCTCAGCATATGAGCCGACAAGATACTCCTGAAATATATTGTCGGGCCACGTTTCACGTTCATCACATTTTGCGTACTGGTCACACCAAACCCCCCGGCACGGAGGACAGGCGGAGTGGGGATCTGTAGTCGGTTTGGACTTTGCACAAACAATACAGATACGAAGCTGCGCATCTGAAAACCCCTCGGCTCTGGGTGCCAGCCATTCCTAATGTATTCAATTTGAAGCAAGACTTCAGGAACACCAAGCAGTCAAGTGACAAATATACAGATTATGAAAAATTTTGCCATTAGAAATGGCCTCGAACGTTTCCGTCCAATCAGAGAAACCGGTATTCATTACATAAGTCTGTTGATGCATCGATGATGTATACCAAATTTTACATCGAGCATTTGAAAATTAACAGAGATAGAGATCATTAACAATTTCGCATAAATTAAAGATGGCCGCCCATTCTTCCCGCCACTCAGAGAAACTGATGTGGTTATTCATTGCAAGTCTCTGATACATGGATGCTGTATACCAAGTTTCATATAGAACACTGAAATGGTATCATATACATCATTAAAGATTTTGCATAAATTAAAGATGGCCACCAAGGTTTCAGCTCAATCAGAAAAACCAGAACTGTCTATTGATACATCGATGATGTATACCAAATTTTTCATAGAGCACTTGAACGGTATCAGAGATATAGATCATTAATGATTTCGCATAAATTAAAGATGGCCGCCCATCCTTCCCGCCACTCAGAGGAACTGATGTGGTTATTCATTGCAAGTGTCTTGATACGTTGATGCTGTATACCAAGTTTCAAATAGAACACTGAAAAGGTATCAAAGATATACATCATTAAAGATTTTGCATAAATTAAAGATGGCCACCAAGGTTTCCGCCCAATCAGAAACACCAGAACTGTCATTTATTGTAAGTCTATTGATGCATCGATGATATACACCAAATTTTACACCGAGCACTCGAACGGTATCAGAGATAGAGATCATTAATGATTTCGCATAAATTAAAGATGGCCGCCCATCCTTCCCGCCAGTCAGAGGAACTGATGTGGTTATACATTGCAGGTCTCTTGATACATCGATGCTGTATACCAAGTTTCGTATAGAACACTTGAATGGTATCAGAGATATATATCATTAAAGATTTTGCATAAATTAAAGATGGCTGCCAAGGTTTTCACCGAATCAGGGAAACTGGTTTGGTCATTCTTTTGAAATTTCTTGATGCAGCGATGATCTATACCAAGTTTCACACTGAACAGAGAAATGGTACCTAAGATACACAAGATTAATGATTTCGCATAAATTAAATATGGCCGCCAAAGTTTCCAACCAATCAGGTCCAGAATCAATAGGGTTCTGGGCCATGAGCATATGAATGTGCAGTGCAAGTTTAGTGTGCCTAGGGTAAGTCGTTCTAAAGATATCTTGGTAACAAGAAAGCTGTGATGGTTTCGCATAAATTAAAGATGGCCGCCAAAGTTTCCAGCCAATCAGGTCCAGATTCAATAGGGTTCTGGGTCACGAGCATACGGATGTGCACTGCAAGTTTCGTGTGCCTAGGGTAAGTCGTTCTAAAGATATCTTGGTAACGAGAAAGGTGTGACAGACAGACGGACGGACGGACGGCACGACGGACGGACGGACGGACGGACGTACATGACGACGACAATACCCTTCGGCCAAATTTTGGCCGAGGGGTAAAAACGGATGCCATGTTGGTTTTTATTTGATTCTCTCTTTGATACTCCCTGATGCGTTGACGAAATCCAAGCCAGTAATCACACAGAATCACAGTAAATCCCACGTATACGACAGGTAAATATCCCAGGTAAACTCCCAAGGTAAATATCCAGGTAAAGACGCAGGTAATCCGAGGTAATCCAATGTAGAAGTTAACTTTTTTCCAAGACACAAAGAACAACGACTCCTCCACTACGAGTTGCAATGGGAAGAAGGAAGTGACGTGGTTGGTCACGTGGGATCTGGGTACTCGCGCATGGGCGTTGGGGCAGTACAGGGACTATTTTTTCTGTGGTAATATATTACACTAGGGCAATCGCATAAGTGCACGATAGCAATAAAGTATGTGAAGGTAAGTTTTACAGCGCAAGAAATAGTATTTCATGGAATATTTCAGTTGTTATAACCATCATGACCATAGGTTATACTTCACCGAGTTAAGGTTACAGGGTTTAAGTGTCTTAGGCAGTGGTATACATGGCATTTCTGTTCGATGGGAAGCATCGGGGTGACACAATGTTGTGAAAGTGAACTACTTCCTACATTAATGTTGCATTTACTATTATGTACCAACAGCGCATTAATATATTGCTTACTTATCAGTTAGCACTATAGCAGAGTAAGTAATTAACCTCTTTATGTGCATAATAGCTCAGGTGAGCTTCTGGTAGTGTGGCATGGATATATTGGGTATATACATAGGGTTTTCATCATGGTAACATAGGGTTTGGTCATGTGTTCAGCCATGGTAGATTAGGTCATTTTATATAAAGATCTGTGAAATTAGCCATATGTGAGTTACAACTGTATATTTGACATACATCTGTTTGCTTAATTGCAGGTTGTGCACTCCTGTTCTGCTAAGCACTACCCTGGTCACTGTATTCGCTGTATTTACTCTGTTTCACTGTTCACTGTATACATGTAGTTTTGAATAAGTCACTGGAATATTATAGCTATAAGAAGTTTCTCCACTGTATTGACTCTGTGTTGCTGTAAAGGAACTAACAGTCTGGTGTTACAGTACAGTTGGATATGTGTGTGATCTGGTGTCAGAGAATAAAAGAGTTACTATATTCATAATTACAGTCTTGACTTTCAAATTGCCTACAGTATTAAAGGGTCGAATCCCGAGCTGTTACAGACTGATGGGTGCAGAGTTGTTGGATGACGAGCTCGTCAAACAACTCCACGTCGGCACAGAATTTCTGGGGGTGAATTTCTTTGACAGTCGGTGTACTCAGCTGGCTAAAATGTTTGAACCAGCCATCTATTATGGCATGACTTTCGTAGGAAACGTCTTCTACCCACAGGCGGTCGAGTTGTGAGGATTTAGCCTGTCGCTGCCTGCGGATAAGACTGTAAAATAAGGGTCGATCAGAGGATTCAGCACACATAAGTTTCTGTAGTTCTGTTTCTCTTGATAAGGCTGCAGCCTTACGTTGGGCACTGCACAGATTCAGCCTGCTGCCCTGCCGAGACACAACAGTAGGATGTTGGGGGTCTTGTGGAGAGCCGCTGTGCTTCCAGGCCCAGTGTGCCGCTTTCGTTTTGGCTACTGCATCGGTAATTTCTTCATTCCACAGGCGTGGTGCCCGACACCTGCGGACTGGTAGCGGTGGACATGCACCAATAGCTGCAGTTTTGAGGGAGTGGCACAATTTTGAGTATGCCAAATGGATATCAAGCTGGGATTTGTAGAGTAGCTTAGTATCTTGAAAGTGGGCAGACAGGCCTTCATGATATGTTACTTGGTCGACTTTTCTCCAGTCGATTTTATGGCTAGGTGTCGAGGTAACGGGAGTATCTGCCTTAGCGGTCTCCATGAGCAGTACAGTACTCAAAGGGTGATGGTCAGAACTATTCCTGTGTAAGTCAGCAAGTCTGGAAACTTCTCCAATAATATTGGTGGTTTCAATGGAGTAAAGATAATAGTCAATCGTGGAGGATCGAGTCTCTGCCATTTGGCTGTTCAAAAGTGGGACCAGAAGTGGCGAACTTCAGGCTGCAGTCCTGAATGAAACATTTGAGCATTGTCTTTCTCTGGGAGGGAACACTAGATGTCAGGTCACAGTTGAAGTCTCCTGCTAAAATAATATGATGAGAAGACTGGTAGGTTGTTGTAATTTCAAACAGCCGGTCAAGAGTTTCTCTGTATTCAATGTCACAGGATGTTCCATTCCTAGATGGCATGTAGACTGAAGCGATCAACACTGCAGCTTTGCTAGTAGAAACAGTGACGCACTGAATGCGAGAATTTCCATCGTTTGTGGGTCGAACATTGTGGTTGATGGATCTTTTCCAGTGGATGGCCACACTGCCATACCCTCTTGGCTTCTGTACTGCATTAATGGGGTCTGCATCATCCACAGCTTTCCCTTCTGAGGTAACCAAGGGGTTCAGTTCCTCTAGTTTTGTAAGCTGGAAGTTGAACAACCAGTGTTCTTGAATACATAGAATGTCAGTGTTGCGAAGTAAATACTGAATACAGTCCTGATTGGTATTAATGACATTTTTGCAGTTAAATGTGGTCAGATTGATCTGATTGTCTGGACAAACAGGACTGTTGGAGAGGGAGATTAAGTTGGTAGGTTCTGGCTGGGGCGCTGACATAAAAAAGACTGATCTTGTTGGTTGCTCGAGGTTTCAGGGTTGACAGAAGGATGTACATGTAGGTCACTTGAAGCCTCACCTGGCATGTGTAAACCAGCACCTGCTATTGCCTGTGGGTCAGGAGTGGTCTCTAGAGTTGCAATCACCCCCACGGAGATATCACTGGTAGAGTCCAAGTCCCGGGTAGGAGAGACCACATTCTGCGGAGTGCAGGTGACAACTGGGTCAGGAGTCTGACTCTGGGGAGGAGTATCATTTTGGTTATGGACGCTTAGCTCGACTGGTTGCTCGTCAGCACAGAATAACTGGGGGACTGTAGGGGTGCTTGAGATCACGTTAGGATTTCCATAACCAGCCGCGGTTCCTTGTCGTTGATTTGATAAGATGTTATAAGGAGCAGGGTCCCTTGTAGGCATTGGTCGATGGAAAAATCTTCCATGGTTTGACGGGGCACTGTGTTGGAAAAGTTGAGATGCAATCCTGTACGATGGAGCTAGGCGGTGGACCAAAGAGATATGGAGCAGGAAATGGTGATATATGTTGATCATGGAAAGGAAACTGTAACGGTGAAGAAGGGAGGTGGGGGTGGCGATACTGCGTCTAGGAATGGTACAGGAACTGTATGATGGACTTGAGGGATCTGATGATGGAGACTTGCAGGGTTTGCCTGATGGCTGGACTGTGGAGAGGACTGATTCTTCTCAATTTGCAGGATCCTTCTTCGCAATTCTTCCATCTCGAGCGCTTGTACCCTCTGCATTAATTGCGAATAGTCAGGTGAAGTTGAACATACTGGATCAGAGTGAAGTTGCTGGTGATTACTCACAGACTGGTTTCTAGGAGGGTTGCAGGGAATTGTGGATTGTTGTGTGTTGGTTTGGGGATTTCGTCATCATTTTGCGCCACTAAAACACGCATCCTTAATATGCTGTTAGTTTTTTCCAGTTCTTCAAAAAGGCCTTCAAGTTTGATAGCATATGCTTGAGCAGTAGAGAGGTCCTTTTTCGTGTCTTTTAGACAAGCGTCATTTTTCTTGACTACTTCTTCAGCTTTCTTTAATTTGATTTCTCGAATCCTAAGGTTTTTGAGTTCCGTTGAGTGAGTACATGTACATGTTACAGGATCAGGAGTATTTTCAACAATGTGCACTGTTGCAGGAGCAGAATTTAAACATGCATTTGGCTGGATGGTGGCTGGAACATGAACCAGTTGATTAGCAGGTTGGACAGCAGGGAATGCAGGAGCAGAGTTTAAGCATGCATTTGGCTGGCTGGTAACTGAAACATGGACTAGTTGGTTAGCACGGGGTGCGAAATAGCCCTTTGCCCGGTTGCCCGGGGCAACCTAAGTTTTATTTGGGCAACCAAATTCTGTCCAACTTGCAATGCATTTGGATGTGTTGGTTGCCCGTGCTTGCCGAAGGGCAACTAGAATTTGTTTGTCTATTTCATACCCTGTTAGCAGGTTCGACAGACTTGGTGGTCCTAGAAGGTTGAGGCTCGTCTGCGTTCTTGACATGATGAACATACATAGTTTTCGTCCGATTTACTGATGCGTGGAAGGCATGATGCATGGAAAGGGGATTGGCAGGAACTACAGAATATCAGAACAGAGCGACCAATCCTCTCAATGCAGAGTTGACACAGCAGTTCTGGAACTGAGATCTCAGGTTGTAAAGTTTCCTCCAGTAATCTGGTAATAGACACTGTGCAAGAGTGGAGCTGGATTGGAGTTCTGTTCTGGGGGCTGCTGCAAGAGTGGAGCTGCATGCATGGTTACAGATCGGGAGGTCATCTCCGTGTTTCGAGAAGGTAGGGCGACAGAAGGTGGATGCTGGGTCGTGATTGGAGGGCGTGATGACGTAGAAGGCTGTGCGGGCAAGGCCACCGGTAGTGAACCAATCTGTGCGTTGCTGGTGGAGTGCTTGTTGAGCACACTAGAAGATCGTGTAGCATTATGAAGTGTTGGGCCACATTCTTGCATTACAGCAAGAGCACCTAGGCTTGGGATAGGCAGTGAAGTTACAATATGGTCAGGACAATTATATGGAGAGTCTTGCTTTTCTAAAGCTTCTATTTCAGGAGGGGACATTTTGACCAGGGCTTCGTGCTTGACGCGCGCGATCGCGCACCCGCACGTAAAATTATCTCTGCGTACACTATTTATCACGCGCGTAAATATTTATTTTACTTCTCAGTGGGATGGCTTAAAAATCCTCGATAAATAACACACCAGGGAGCAAAATTGCCAGTGGTGGTGGTGTTGTTTCTACCGGAAAGAATACCATGCTGATGAAATAGGCGGAAGTGCACCAGATTTTGTGTCGCTAATACGACCTCATTGATTGGCTTAACGTGACTTGTCTGACCAATCATATTATGCGTTATTATGTGCAGCCTTTGTGAAAACGAGGTTGACACAAAATGGCTGAACAAACAACAGTTGCTGTTTCAACGTTCAATACATGAATAAATGGAACACTGGGGGGCCGGATTCGGTGCCATCCGACGGCAGATGGGAAGGTAACCGACATTTGGTGTACTCTGTGTGCCAAGCACAGCGAGAAAATCATGAAGGACTCGGGATTCAAGGGCCAAATCAAAAAGGATGTTCAGCGATACATCACTGGGACAACATTTGTTACGAAACACAGTGTTATGAGACCTATCTCGAGCTGTGGTCAGTTGATTATTAATTTTACACTTGCTGAATAAAATGTTTATTGGAATTGGAATGTAGTTCTTCTGATTAATCTGTGCTAAATTGCATGCCACATCTGACCTCTGTAGCAAATCAGGACCCTGCATTTAAGGTGGAGAGTCGTCGAACTAGGGAACTGTCAAATGTAGTTTCACTCTCGTAAGCCTTTTGGCGAGAGTGATTTTTAGCTCACGCAGCAGCTCTCCTTGTAGGTTTTACGTGAGCTATTTTTAGCTTGCGTGCGATTTGCTAACACGAAGCCCTGTTTGACGCATCTGTAGTGGACCCAATGGTTTCCAGATTCGCCGTAGGCAGCTCGAGTAAGGCATTTTTTCTTACATCTATGGCAACTAGCTCTTTGGGGAGTTTGAGAATGAGGTTTGGCAGGTCTCTGCATCTGCTTCTTGCCAGAAGACTTGAGACTTTGATCCAAAGCAGATTTGAAGAGTGTTTTCAAATTAGAGTTCCAGGATGCAAGGTTAATACTGGAGCCATCTAGTGTTACAGACGCAATGAGTTCAAGAATCTCTTCGAAGTCCGTGGCAAAAAAGTAATTGAGGCCCGAAGGTTGACCGTTGACCAGGATGGAGGACTGCGTATGGTACAAGTTGATGGTATAACTTGAATTCTTCACTAAGTTTACCTTGAACAAGGTTGACTGGACTTCAGATCCTTTCTGATCCAGACTGTTGGGGTAACTGTACCTCTTTCTTTGAGATACATGTAGGCTTTGTAGAACAAATAGGAGGATTTACGAAGCAACAAGTACATTGCTGCATCAGCTTTGATATATACTCCACCATAAGTGTTGGTAACCTTCAGATTAGATGACCAACTAGCAGCAGTAATTTGTTTTTGAAGTGTGCGTCCAACGTTTAATGTAAAGTTTTTAAGGGTAACGTGAGTACTATCAGTGATCGATAATTGAGTATGATGGTGGGAGGCCACAGGAACATCCATTGTTTCAAATGAGGGTGTAGACCAGGATATCTCAGTACAGCATTCAAACTGGGAAAAAGTATACCAACCAGGCTGACTCAAGTAACAGAAGCTGATCAGCAGCTTGTGTTTGGTCGAGTTCAGGAAGGAATGGTGATACAGTATGGATTGTAAATTCTTGAGGGTCTTTTAAAATCAGGGCAGGAGGGACGTGTACCAATCAGGGATAGAGGTGGCTGGGAGTTGATTGGCAGTTCATGTGAAGGCGAAAATGGTACAGTAATCTTGAGAGTCGATATTGCCACTCACTGGGACTATATTCTCGAGGGTCAATACATGTATCAATACACAAGCAAAAATGGAACTGGTAAATAGGAGCTGATCAGCAGCTCGTGTGAAGGCAAAAAACAAATTTCGAACTTTCGAACTCACTGGAACAGTAGACTTGAGAGTGGTTATTGCTACTCACTAGGATTATGTTCTTGAGGGTCATTACATGAACCAGTGCTGAGGCAGAAATGGAACTGGTAACAGGAGCTGATCAGCAGCTCGTGTAAAGGTGAAAACAGAGTTCAGGGCCGGAGGCACATGCACCAAATTGTGTTTTCTCTTGGGGAGTCGTTAGTAATGACACACCGGAAGCAGGAGCCAATCAACAGCTCGTCTGGAATAAATTCCGAGTGTTGAGCGTGTAGGACGGTATAAATAATTTCAGAAATTGATTAAATAATTCTTAAAGTCGATTTATGGGGAAGATATCCTCAGTCAATTTTTGCCAGATAACAGGAATCACATATGCTGAACAGTTGATTACGATGATAAAAAGTGGATCATTTCAGTCCTAAAAGCCGCTCAGCGCTGTCTTCAAAGTTCTGAGTAGAGTGCTGGATAAGTTCAGGAATCAATTTAAATAATTTCTTGGAATCAGTTTATGGGGAAAATAACCTCAGTCAATTTTTGGCAGGTAGCAGGAATCACATATGCAGGGCTCGCTTTAGAATATGAGAGATGACCTGCAAAAAAACACCCCTTCCAAAAAATTTGCAGGTCAAATCCAAGATGACCTGCAATTGCAAAATTTGACCTGCATTTTTTTAATTCCGCCCGTTTATGTGGTTCTGCCTTCGAATGTGTGATCACGCAATCTTTTTTGATTGTACGAGTGCCGCTAATCCAAGCTTGTTGAAAATTTCTCACCGTTTGAATTTGCCGTTCGTACTTCGAACACAGCGAGCAGTTCATTTCTGTCACAATATCATGTCCGGTTTTTTTTCTCCTTTTTCGTAATGTTGAGCCAGTCGTTAAACCCCCACGATCGTACTACAGTTGATACTTTTGCCATCACACAATTTATTTCATTATTTGGCAGCCCGGCAAATTAATCTGTCAGTTCATTTTGGCCAGTCTCTCAGCGAACGGACGGAAATAGGTTTCCTAGAACAGCGGCGCACACATGCGCAAGGACAGTACAGGGAGACAACAGTTCTCTATAGACTAGTACCCATCAACTGCGCATGACCCGCTATCGCTAAGCTTGTGGACCAGTATCTAATAATGAAAAGACGTAATGGCGGCCAAATTTGAGCCCATACCTTCAACATGGAGTGTTTATAAAATGGCTCGATGCGTAGAGAAAATGCTACAGATCAATGTGAAAACTATCGCTCAAGATATGCGTCTGTTTCATCTTGCTTTGGGATTTGATAACTGATGATGTTATATAATGATATTCTGTAAAAGATTGTTTCTTTTATCGACCTTCAGTTCGGCCTTGTCAAGAACAGGCTGTACAGATTGACGAGAGTGTCTGTGGGTCCGCGTCAGTCCGTAACGTCACAGCAGAATTTTTTTACACGTCACAATACGACGTTATAATGGAATTGTTAATCCGATTTTTGCATAACGTCACAAATACACGTCAACAGGTCATGACATCGCCGCTACAGTGAAGGTCGGCATTATTAGAAGCCTGTCGTCAATCGGCCCAACGTTATTAGGCGACAGCGGCCAGTCTACAGTTCTCTATTTCCAAGTAATGCGCGAGTCAGGGTTCGTACACAATGGAGGCCCCAGTTTTCAAGGTCTTTTCAAGGTAATAATTTCTGTTTTCAAGGTATACACTTTTTATGTAATAAAGGAATACAGGCAATTTTTTTTAGTTTTCTTACCTTTTTTCACTTTTACTAATGACTTGCTGAGATATTATTGTTCATACTTAACATTGTCATGCACTGACGATACGCTGCCTATTAAATTTCAAATATGACACTTATGTTAAAGATGTGTGATAGTCTGATGTTTCTGTCACATTAAAATGTTCGTGATGTCTTGTGGATAGCCTATTTATTCACACACCGTCACCCATGTGGCGTTCTCTGAGCCTTGCAGTCCGTAATTGGGCTACTGGTCCTCGTGATCCGTCTTAAATTTCCATACTGCTGATATGTGTTTTGCCACGCATGTGGGAAGTCAAGGCTGACTCGCCCATTTTGCCGACGTATAAAAAGTTCTTGCTAAAATACCTTCTAGCATGCAATTCTAGGAATATATCTGAATAAAGGGCGATACTTAATTGCCCTGTCACAAGATGGACGTCTATTCCTCGCTGAAATCTTGCTTTATCTGTTGACGAATTGGTTTGCCTAATAAGACTTGCAGCGAAGCTTGCCCTTACCAGAGACAACCACAAAGATTGTGGTACTTTTGTACATGGAATACATTCAGAATATAAAGAATGTATTCTAATTGTGGTCGATTGTGGTCAAGGCACTTTGTCTTCAAGATGAGGAACTGAGGAATACAATCATTGTGATTCATTTTGTATTCATAAAATCAGGAATATTGTGGTTTGATTATGAAGGTTATTCACTCAATAACCTTCATAATCAAACCACAATCTTTGTATTCAAGAAGACATCACACAATCACGCAATCTCGGCGCTAAAATTCAAAGAGCAGACGCTCAAAGCCAAACTCATTGGTGTGCAGACAGTTCCATGCACTGTTGATTGCAGGACATTTTGAATTGTTTTCCTTGCAACTTAAAATCTGTTGACAGGTATGGATATTTGCTCATTTGTTTTAAGTGCCAAGCACCCAAACTTGAGTGTTTCTGCTGTACCCATTTGAAAAGAAATTGGTTTATGAAATTTCCGCTTGCGTAGCAAGAACAACATCACCACGTGTCCAGTTTCCCTTTTTTCAACAACAACATTTTCGTTGATCATCCAAAATCCTAGAAAATGTGTGAGGCTGGCATGATCTTTATAAACATGAAATACTTTTGAAGCTATACAAAATTTATAGGAAGTGATGTATCCATAGAATGCAAAAG
>JAVTVY010040868.1:0-18279 GCA_036873755.1 Hanleya hanleyi | reverse complement strand
TTTGTATCTGAGAAAGAACTCCACCAATAGCAAAATTACTAGCATCTGTATCCAATATAAATTCCCCATCCGGTATAGGATAAGCAAGTATTGGTGCTGATATCATTCTATTCTTCAGAGTAGTAAATGCCAGGTCACATTCTTCTGTCCATGCAAATGAACAGTCATGCTCTGTCAAATGATGCAATGGCCTTGCTATATTAGCATAACTTTCAATAAATTTCCTATAATAGGAACATAAGCCTAAAAAGCTTCGAACATCTTTTACGTTCCTAGGAACTGGTCAATCTTTTACAGCTTCCACTTTCTTGGGATCTGTGCTTATCCCATGCTCACTAATTATATGACCCAGAAATGCCACTTCCTTACGGAACAAATCACATTTCTTTGGTCTCAGTTTCAAATTAGCAGCTCGGAGTCTGGTGAATACCTGCCGCAAATTTTCTAATTCCTCATGGAACGTTTTTCCATAACAAATGATGTCATCCAAATATACCATACAGATTTCGTGCGATAGCCCTGCTAAAACTCTCTCCATTAGCCTCTCAAAAGTAGCGGGAGAATTTGCCAAACCGAATGGCATGACTAAGAAATGGAAAAATCCTCCCTGTCTGGTGGTGAATGCAGTCTTTGGTTTGTCTTTTTCAGACATTCCTACTTGCCATAACCACTTTTGAGATCCATAGTGGAGAACCAAGTCGCCCCTGACAATGAATCCAAAGTATCATCGATTCTAGGGAGTGGATAACTATCTTTCTGAGTCAGATCATTCACGAGTCGATAGTCCACACAAAATCGAATAGTGGAATCTTTCTTCTTCACCAAGACAATGGGAGAAGACCATGGACTGAAACTAGGCTCTATTATACCATTCTCCAACATTTTATTTATTTCCTCCTCAACCACCGCCTGTTTAGCCAAAGGAATACGTCTAGCATTTTGCTTGACAGGACGTGCTGAACCTGTATCAATCTCATGTTCTACTAAATGTGTTCGGCCGATATCATTCCCATCTTTGGAGAAGATATCCTGAAACTCAACTAAAAGTTCAGTCATTTCTTCTTTTTCAGCTCCTGTCAAATTTTGGGAACTCCTCTCAACGAGATCCACTACATGACTAGGAATTGGAGACTTTGTCGAATTATGGGGATTGACTGTCTGGCAAATTGCTACAGAACATTTTTCTGTTTTCTCATCAACCTGGATAATTTCAATTCCAGGATCACAAACTGCAGCTATCGTATTCTTGTATAGCATTTGAGCTCGATCAGTAGGATTCATAATACGCAATGGTATTATGCCTTGGCTCGGGTCTACTACCGCTTTTGCCAATAACAGTTCATTTCTCTGCAAAAATCTTTCTACAGGCTCATAATGAACTCCATATGGAATTTCAATTGCTTTTCCTGAGATTACTACCTCACTTCCAGGGGGAATTAGAGTATTCTCAGCAACAGATATCCTACAACAAGTAGGCTCTGTCATTAACATGCCTGTAACAGGGTATTTCCTCACTATTTACTGACAGTGTGCCAGTACTGAGTTTCAAATCACATTTATGTTTTGTGAGGAAATCCATCCCCAGTATACATTCAATTTGGATATCTGCCAACAAAACTTCATGGGAAAATTCATGTTTCCCGAACCGAATTTTAATTTCAACACAACCATCAAATGGTGTTATATCACCGGTTGCAGTGACCAAACTTTTATTTACATTGAATACTTCTGGGCGTGATGCAAGGGGTAAACGATTGAAAATTTCTGTTTTCAATACTGTTACATTGGCACCTGTATCAACCAACATAGCAACAGGTCTATTCTCTACTGCAGCAGCAACAAAGAGACCTTCACCATTGCCCAATAAGTTGTTGATCATTACTAGGTTGGGCCTTGATAATTTGGCCGGGTCCCGACCCTTGAACTCGGCGCTTGGTAGTTTCCCTGATTGTTATTTCTACCAAAAGCCGCATTTTTAGCACTTGGAGCATTGCGATTACCATAATAGGACTGATTGCCCCTCTCATTTCTCCTATCCCATGCCCAGTTTCTATCTTGTCTGTTATTTCCATTACCACCAGCAACCTGCGGCCTATTGGGTGGATTTTCTGAAGTTGGTCCCCCTTTCACCAAGCCTTTCTTCAACTCAGAAAACTTTTAACCCTTTTACTTCAGTCACCAGAGATGTGATATTGGTTCCCAATTCATCTCGTGACTTTGAGTCATCAGATTTTCCATGAACCATATTGGCTACATGTACATGGCGACCACGTTGCCGATCGGCCAACCTGTGCGTTTCTAGACGAAAAGCTATAACTTCAACATCAGCCATAGTCTTAGGTTGAGCTTCACGCAAGCGAAGTCTCATATCAGCATCATGGATTGCATCAATAAAGTGGTCGATTGCTAGAGTGTCTAGCAGGGCGACAGGTGCATTTGGATATGCTTGACGAGTCAACTTTCTTATGGACTGAGCTAATTCAGGCAAAGTTTCAGTTTTTCCCCTTACCCTGGTTTGTAATCTAGCCCTGAAAACCTCAGCTCGGTTTACTGAACCGAATCGATAACTAAGAGATTTTACTAGTCAGTCATAGTTGCGCCTTTCAGTCTCTGATAACTCACTAAGAACAGCTCTTGCTGCTCCCTTTAGGCTTCCTGCAAGATATAGTGCCTTAGTGGAGTAATTCCACCCATTTATATCTGCCAAAATACCAAATTGATTTAGCCACTCTTCCCAGTCCTCGAACCCATCATAAGTCTGAGGTCTCATTTTTAATGTGCCATTATGTGCAGAATGAGCGAAAGAACAATTCATAGGAATTTGTCCCCACCCTGTCCAGGTTGACGATTTTGTTTATTGTCAACACTGTAAAATGGCACATAATTGGCTTCACCAATTCCAGCAATTTCCTGATGAGTACTAGCAACAAATCCAAGTCCCTGATTTTCAGACCAGTGCCTTCTCTAGGCCATGGTGAATCGGCATGTGGGGATGTATTACTACCTTCCTGTTTCAAATCTACATGTTCAGGGCCCTGATTTTGCCCCCACCTCAAAACAGGCCTGGAATGTGCAACATCTACATGTAATGGTTGTCTCTCCATTTCTGGAGTAGTCTGGGAATGTTGAGTGCTGTAAAAGTCTGGTCTTTTCAAGTCAAACTGTTTTGCATTTACAGATTTTGGGAGTATGTCACTTGTCTCCGTTAATTGTTTACCCGCGCCGGATAATCTGTCATATTTCTCTTCCAAACAGTTAATTTTCTCAAAGAGTAGATCAAATTGATCATTATTCTGCTTCAGATTCTCAGATATTTAATTTATTTGATATTTTGTTGTTCTCTGGTTTTCTGCTAACTCATCAAAATTCCATTTAATTTGATTGATAAGTTGATTAGCCAATTGACTAAACTGTTCTGACAATGCAGCTGAAAGCTCTTTAGTAGAACTAAGAGATTCTTTTGTTTCATTAGCATTGTCAAGTTCAGGAAATACAGCATTCTCCAGGTCGGGGATTTCAAGATCTGTATCACTGTCATGAGAAGTTTCACCACATAGGTTTGGTGACTTAAAAGTCACAACATTCGAGTCATCCATTTTCAGTTTTTTTAGCTCTGATTTGTGGTTTTAACCTCTCAATCGTCCAATATACTGTCTCAATATTCCAAGGTTATCCGGCACAAATGTATCCGGTACCAAGAATATCCGGTATCGCTGCCACCAAATGTAGACTATCCTTTACCGCTGCCACCAAATGTCACGCACTACCCCTGTGTCACCCAGTGTATCTCACTGGTGCAAGGCTTCTCTCCGGAGGCGAAAATGAGAGTAGGGTAGAACATCACATCAGAGTTCGGTACTCTGTAAACCATGAATCGGATTGTGATTCAGGTGAAATATAACATGAACAATTTTATTCATCAATGTACAAATGTTGTATATGGGTATAAGTATATGGTAATAGGTACTGTAGGTTCAGTTTACATATACACCGTGATTAGATGATCAGGTCAGAATCAGTTCAGTTTGTGCCAAATCCGGCACCGGTTCAGTTTGTGCCAAATCCGGCACTGCACGTTTGATTGGTTCAGTTTGTGCCAAATCCGACACAGCAGAGCTAGCATGGTACTTATTATCAAGTGTCAAAATTATATAATATGGTGCTCCTAAAATGGTGCAAATCTCAACACTGGACTAGGTGCAGGTTGAATAATTTAGGCTTGCTCCGAAAACGGTGCAGCTAGCAGAATTCACGCTTGCTCCGAATACGGTGCAGCTCGCGGAGATGTTTTACTACACAGAGTTTGCGCCAGATCTGGCACACTCCGAAATAGTAGACCTCTAAAAATTCCCTATGTGGTGAAACGTTTACATAAATTGCCAAAATATTTGGAGAAGATATCTGAATTCAACTCCAAGCTTTAGTTTCATATATGGGTCATTCCATGAAATGGGGGTACCAAAGTATGACATGCAAACCAATTTTGAAAAGATGTCAATTCCTGGCTGCACTAAGTCAGGGATAATATTGATATACAGAGATTCGGAAAACATAAGAAAACAGATAATATTCCACAATTTGGGAGAAAAATGAAATAATGAAGTTGCGCGTATAACGAGGACACCAAACTATATGCAAAATTCATCACATATCATGTTAATTTAAGTGTCAAATAAAATAAAAACATGATCAAATTGTTAGAATATTTAATCCTATTCTTAGTCAGCATATTTAGTGACATTTCACTGCCTCAATCCAATCAAGTGGTGCGTGTAACATGGACACCAAAAATGTCTTCGTGTCCTTTCGCATACATCATGTGAAATCACCATACTAGGTCGCCATCAAACTCTAGACTTTACCATCAAACTGATCATGGCACATGAATATTTTAAATGTAAGACTGGTCTTAGTTTCACTTTCGTTCTTCTGGAATCAACATTTGTTTGTCACACATGTAACGAAGTGGCAAAGGTAACTGTTCAGGACGCGAAAAAGCACAATACTACCTACCCGCTATTTTTTGCAATTGTCTCATTATATGACACCTACTCTAAAGTGGCTCCACCAGCCATGTCACAAATTTTGGGTTCCATTGCTGCACATTGTAAATCATCTCAAAAATAAATAAGCAAAATGAAGAATAGAATAGAATAAAAAATCAAGAATAGTTTTGAATGACCACTGAATGACATTTTCTTGGTGACAGCTAAGAGGTAAGGTAAGTAACAAAAGAGGACACCAAGCGTTACACGCGCACCCTGAATTTTGAGGGTTTCATGCATCCAGAATCTGCATTTAAGGGTGACTGATATGAAATAAACTAAAATAAATTGAAAGACATGAGCCAGATCGATACTTTAAGTTGTTTTATTGATCAAATGTATTAGCAATTCATGCACACAGTGCAAACAAAAGCATTAATGTTTGCAATGTTTGCAATGTCACATTTTTGGGGTCCGTGGGTGTCCTCATATGCGGACACCGATGATCCTCCAAAAGTAATGGCCGTACATATAACTAAGATGCTATCTTATGTATATCTACTTGTATCTGGCATTAAATAGGAATAAATGTTTTTAAAATCAGTGTAATATTTTAGAAAATTCACTGGTTTTAAGTTTGAGTGCTTAAAGGTGACCCCATTTCATGGAATGACCCATATAATTTAGTAATTTATTCTCCGGCACTAACGCCAATTCTTTCCCAGGGTCGTCGCATAATTTCACGACATCGGGAGCAATGTGCGCGATGACGCAATACAGAAATCCCCGACCTGTTTACATGCTAATAGGATCACATGACCGTGCCATTACAAGTGAATGACAACTGCACCATGCTACAATATTATTAGCTGTAACTCACCAATGGTGGGTACTCCATCATGCCTTGTGCCATATTCGGCGTAACAATTATGAGAATAAATTTAGGAATTTAGTTTTGCGGCCAAAACCTCTCCAAAAACACATCCAAACTTTCGAAGAATATGTTGGAGATCTCTTGTCCACTGAAAATGCGCGTATTTATAGTTTTCTGACCTGACCTCTGACCTCGTCTAGTTAACCAATCAAATAACACGGTAAGTGGCGCAAACACGCCCCTAAGGTAGATTGACAGGGAAACCCCCCGCTCTGCAGAAAACAGCATGGCAGAAAGCGGAAGATGTCAACCGTCATCGAGACGATCCATAGCTCTAAACAGTGCACTCTTATCTTATAAAAAACGGACAGTATCTTCAGGGATGTTTAGTGGTACATAGATGTTTAAGACGTAAGAATAATGTGCCAAAGAAGGGACAAAATATACTTGTCAGCTTCCGAGATCATCGGAAAAGGTGAGCAAATAACAACAACAACATCCTCAAGTTTTTGACAGGTGCACGAAATATACGACCTAAAACGTCTCCAATATCGCGTAAAGACACAACAGGTTTGCATGAATATATGCCTCAAGATTAAATAAGGCCTGGGCCGCTACAATATGGTGAGATTCTGCTGGCGCACGTTGCGTCCTCGAAGCTTGCCCTCTGTACAAATCATTGTGGGTGTAGTTTTGAGACTGGTAAATATGTTGAAGAATGAAGCGCTTGGCCGGCGTTGGGCCTCACAGTTGTGTTCTTGATAAGAACATGCATTACCGGTATGTTAATACAACCCTGGTTTGGGCCGTTTTTCCTTTAAAACGGATGTGAAGTAGGTGTTGCTACCAATAAATGGACAGGGCCTCGTCGCCGATAAATTGGAGATGGACTATCACCATTTTCAAGAATATACCCCATTATGGTAATAATATTACAATAGGGTATATATGCATACCTGGTATACCCGAGTACTATGCAGATCGCCAATATATATTCGGTAAACCATATTATAGCAATTGTACGCGGTGTGTGTACTACAAACTGATAGTGCTCTATTTTCTCACAATATGTGATCATCAGTTTTTGAGTCAGCACTTGATTTTATTCTTGCCATAGAAAATAACGATAGCAGGATCCTTCCCCAGCGGGGGGAGGACAATGAAGAAGTAGCGGATGAAGTGGCTTGTGATTATTTTGATTTTATCCCCCAACAGGATAAATCTTTAGTCAAAGCCAAGGTAATCTCTCGAGTTCACAATGCTAAACTTAGCTGTGTTTGTTGCTTCATGTTTGCATTTCATTTCCATTCGTTGAAGCTGGATAATTCATTATATTATTCTTCTTTACAGTACTGCCACATAAATACATGCGCACATCTGCCCGTGTGTATAGTTCCATGGAAGTATGGACATCCGACAAAACTCTGAAATTGCCATTCAGGACTGGAACAACAAAAAAAAAGAAGAAAATAACATCTTTCAAAGTAAATTCTCCATAAAAGAATCCAAAGTGAAATCTCACTGTGTTTTGGAATCCAATATTTTATTCCGCATGCTATACACTTTATTAGAATTGGTTGGATTGTCATATTGCGAATAATTGCTGATACAGTAAATCATGAACAGGATAACCACAATATCATTATACATACTGTTTAAGTTATGTCTTTGTGGCCACTTCTGAATATACTTTATACCGTAGATATGTTGGCGTATGACTCTCTTTTCACCCAAGTATAATATATTTATTCCATTATAAAACTAAAAGACAAAAAGATGTTGATGCAGTGTCTGGCTAATATGAAAATCTTCCAGATTTGTGACCTTGAACTATTATCACATGACATGGCTCATATTAGCGTTCTGCTCATTGTTACTCGTTCCTTCCTCGGATACAATATGAAGGAGGGATTAGAAGCGACATAAAATTGATGCCATTTTTTAGTTTACACATGTTAGGGCTCGATATTATCCGATGTTGGTTCTCCTGTAACTCAGGTATTTAATGTCATAATCTAACGAATTTGGTCTTATTACATTATCAAACGAAACAGCAATACTACTATGGTTTCCATGTGATACAATATACCAAAGTAGTATATAAAGGCTAAATTGGAGCCGATTTTGCCGCAGATCGCCGCCAGGGGGCGCCACCTGTCTCGTGACGTGACTTCCGGTGCCGGTCACGTGACCGGAACTGACCTTTGACCCCAGGCTTCCGGTCACGTGACCGGAAGTTGCAGCGCCTGGGGTCAAAGGTCAGTTCCGGTCACGTATTCCAACATCGGATGGCGAGAACGATACTGACGACTAAGGCCGAAAGTGAGGAACACAAACCACCAAAACCCTACGCGCAGAAACTGAAACTGCGTTTGTTGGAATACATGAGTCAACTCCCGGTGCTTGGATTTAACTCGGGACGGTATGATTTGAACTTAATCAAAGAATTCGTGTACCCCTATCTCGCCAAAGCTGGGAATGTGAAATGCATCATTAAGAAGACCCACAACCACGTCGCTCTATCCACGACTTCACTGCGATTCTTAGATGTACGGAATTACCTGGCGCCGAATTACAGCTATGACCAGTGCGCAGAGAGGAAAAGTTGCTTTCCATACAACTAGTCACGGTAGGTAGTCGAGGCGAGATGTGCCGCACTGGTTTGACTGAGGGTTTCCAGGTTGTCCATCATTCGTGTAATCAGTTCATGGGGGTCACCGTTAGACACGAAACACACCGGAGCGGTCTCATACCCGGGTACGTTGGTGTGAATACTCACACTCAAGGGAATGTGACGCTGGGTCCATTGCGTTTTGGCCGATACCTTTTCCATGGGTTCTAATAGGGCTTCAAAATCATAGCACGCTCGGTAAGGGAAATAACGGTCATCCATGGGGACGTCAATACCTTCATCTGCCAGGTCTTCAAATATGGTGGCCGTGTTGTGGAATACGCCGCCGGGGAATTTCGTTTGCTGGTCTGGTCACAGGTTTTCTCGTGACGGTGTAATTTGGCCGATTGTTTAAACACGCGATGGCATTTACTACAACTGTATGACTGGGCATACCTGTTTATGTCCGTGATGTACGAAAAATGCCCGACCGTGTCCGTGTGGTACAACTTCAATTTCATGGTTGTGTCGTATTTCCCCGCGGAACGATGTACGAGTCGGGCTGTGAGTTGTGGGTCGTCACTGTTGTTCTCATCCACGTGTTGAGCTAGACTATACACGACAATATTGACGTGGAATAAATTTTCCACCACATCCAGTTGTGATAACGGGACCCCGCGAAAGTGCTGTTTTTTCCATGTTCTTTTCACGTAAGTATTTTTCCCAATAGCAATTGGCCATTCGCGTACATTTCCTGGGTGACAGTTTGTTGAGATTGATAGCCAGGCAGCGAAATAAACATTTCCGATCGGTGTACGGCCCGTCACCCCACCTACTAAAGCGTACATGCCTTCTCTGTGTTTCAACCAGTCCGGGAGATGAATGGGAGCGCCGATATGGTGGTCCATCATTTTAGTGACGTGAAACGTAACATTGGTCGTCATCTCTACTTGCCATTTGGTGTCGGGGCGTTGTTTTCGGGCCCATTTCAAAGTATCCAAGCTTTCTAGTTGGTCCAGTACTGTGTCCAGGGACGGGCGATCGGTAATGGTGAAAGGCTGCTCAAACACCAGGGTAGTGTTACTGGGGTAATAGTACCGGAGCTGGCCTGTCTCTTCATGCCGTAATAAATACCCAAACGTGAGATTTAATTTGAACGCTGTGGCTTGGTCCTCGAAAGTAGTATAGGCGTAATGGGGGAGACGGGTGTTTTCCTCTAACAGAAAATTGTATAAGTCCAATATCGGTCGATGGCGGTGAAAACAGTGCCTGATAGTAGGCCAGTGCCGTTGACAGATTGTACGCACATCTTGTTGTCTCGGTAGTATTTCTATAGGCGGGTCGTCAGGATCTGTGGTAAAATTTCCCTCAGCAGTGGGCGAACGGTGATCGTTGCATGTTTGTACAGCGTGTACAATATATTCGTATTATTGCGTAACAGGGCTTCGCCTAGACATTGAGAAAATGGATATAGATCTCGAAAACTGCCCCTTTTTATAGAAAAATACCTTCCCACGCTCGAAAAAAAACCCCGACGTTCGACCAACGTATTTGTCAGCCGCCAATCACAATTGTGCAAAATCGTTGTCATGCCAACGTACGACACGACCTTTAAAAACTGTCCTTTTTTATAGAAAATTTCAGCCACGCTCGGGAAAACCCCCGATGTTCGACCAACGTATTTGTCAGCAGCCAATCACAGTTGCGCAAAATCGGTTTCATGTCAATGTACGCGATGACCTTTAGCGACGTATACCAATCGTACCGACTGGGCTATGGCCCGAAGCCAGGTTCGGGGAAACCCCCTTTCGGAAATATATTTATTCTCATATAAATGCCCTTTTTCAAACTGAAGCCCAGTTTTCAAACTTTCCATACAGCGAACCCCCTGATGTGTCCTTTTGGAGTTGTGGCGAACCACAGTAAAATCCTGGCTACACCCCTGATTGTTTACATTCTGTGTCATTTGAAAAAAAAATGTCTAGTTTTGTTCATTAAAACAAATGTATAGTTTTGTTAAAAAAAATGTTTTGATCCCATAAGATAAGATAAGATAACTTTATTGACACTGAAACACACATGGCTGGTTATATGGTCATTTGGCGCAAAAGGACGAAAATACAACTGTCAGTGTGAAACAATGTGCTCGATGGAACGGGGCGGTGAAGATTTTATTTTTATAGTTTGGCAGATCGCATTTCAGTTAAAACACGGGGAACCCTCTCCACAGGCATTTTACACCAAATAGCTGAACCCATGGAGACCAATAAACATAATCTATAGGTGTTGTAGCATGCATGTTATTGTGGCCAGCCTATGATAGAGTGCCACCCCAGTGTCGAGCGTTTATTGTCCAGTTTGCACAAGCAAAGAAAAATTACAACGTTCGCCAAACGTATGCTGAGTGACAGAGCATGACGTCATCGGGGGACCTTCATGTGGTCTTCCGTGGTATGAATGAATTAGATATGAATGAATGAATTAGTTTGATATAATTTTGTTTGGTACAATCACTTGCAAATGGGTGAAAATCATGCGTACAGGTCTGTTTTGTATAAGAAAAATGGCTGCCCAAGGCCAATTTCCCCGGATAATAGTTCCATTCAAATGGCAGCCCCATCTGCACACTCTGACGCAAGGGAGACAACTCGGTCTAGGCAAAGGTGATGTCCCCTGAATCGCACATTTCCATCTATTTTACCTGTATTAGTCGTTTACATTCTGTGATGCGAATCGAGCCCAAAAACGCGCGGATGTGAAAGAGAGCACAAAAAGCTACAGCCATTGGCTGGCGCTTTCACCGATTCGGGATTTGATTGGATTATCAGCGCGCGTGCTCTGGAAACCTAAAAATAGCATACAACTTGGCCTGCGGCTTAGGATGTGTAATACATTATTACAGTTGGAATATTGTTTTTATAATTCACCCCTCGTGTTAAAAAGGGTGATTTACTGTTATATGATATCGCGTATTATCGTCTTCCGCGACTTGTACGATTTGGGATTTAAGTTATAGCATTAATTTTCTTCGCTGCAAACAAGAGGAAGCTCGCAAATTTTCGGTTAAAAAAGAAAAAAATGGCACTTCTCCCGGTGTATAAATTTTACGACCTTCACGTATTGGCGAAATGTCTTCTGTGTCATTTTCAGCGTTGTACGACGCTGAATGTCAGTTCTAGTATCAATTAAAGGGTGTAGCGAAAAAACAAATGTTAGCGGCACAAAAATACAACGGGAAACCATGGCTTGGCTTTGACGCATTTGATTGGCTGAACATTTCAATCCCTCACGCGCTTCTGGCAGTGATAAAAGCAGCCCGTTTGGCGCGAATAGGTACCACAAATTACAAAACCCTAACAAGTGATACATGATGGAGAGAGATGAGAATCAGAGCGGGGAGGTGAGAGAGAAGACGGACAGAGGGGAGGCGGAAGAGAGAGGAGAGGCAGAGAGAGAAGAGGAGGAGAAGAATCAGCATCGATTGTCGGGAGATGATGTCGCCACCACGACCCAGGCTTACAGTAATGGAGGCGGAAAGAGAGGAGGTGGTGAGAGAGAAGACAGCCAGAGGAGGGGAGGCGGGAGAGAGAGGGGAGGCAGAGAGAGAAGAGGAAGGAGAGCCGGAGGAAATCAACATCGATTGTCGGGAGGACATGCCACCACCAAGGCCTAGGCCTAGAGTAATACGGCCGGCCCGTATGTCGACGGGGGGCGGGCGTCCACGGAGGGCCATCTATACGGCAACAATCGACCACAATGTCATCCGATGGTTTTTCTCGGGACCTGGGAGTCGCCCGTTCCCCCAAGGAGCCGTCCGGCGAGTAGTTCCCCTTCCACTGGGGTTGGAACAGCCATCAATACATCAACACAGTGGATCACGGGGGAGGTAAGGTGTCTCCCCCAAGTCCTTTTAAAGGACTATCAACATCCCTTTTCAGGGCCAACCATATTCTCCGAAAGAGAAACTTCTATTTTGCAAACTTTGTTTTTTCCCATTCGAAACGTTGTTGTTCAACAACACCAATTTACACACAAGCCCAGCACCCCTCCCCGTTACACCGATCTATACACCGAGTCGCTGTGGAAAATTAAAATCCCAAAACACTATACATTAACACACACCCGTACCCTGTATATGTCCATATACCAACCCGTAACAAAATAAGCAGGTTTCCGAAAAAATACTTTACATTCACACACCCCTAGCCTGTATATATCCATGTTTGTACACCGACCCGTAAGAAAAAAAATACGCGGGTTCCCGTAATCAAAATACCAAAACACTATACACTGACATACACACCCCTTGCCCTGTATATGTTCATATACTGACCCATAAGAAAAAATAAGCGGTTTCCGAAAAAATTCGAAAACACTACACATTGACACACACTCTTTACCCTGTATATGTGTGTATACCGACCCGTAAAAAAAATAAGCGGGTTCCCGTAGTCAAATCACAAAACACTATACATTGACACATCCCTTACCCTGTATATATCCGTGTTTGCATACCCGTAAGAATTATTAAGGGCGAGAGAAACAAAAATTAAGACGGGGGACAGCTAATACTGTGTGTGCGTGCAATAAACATATCTATAGGTGTTGTAGCATGTTATTGTGGCCAGCATATGAAAGATGTTTGTGCAAACTCGACAATAAACGATCGGCACTGGGGCCGCACTCTATTATATACTGGCCAGAATAACATGCTACTGTGGCCGTATATTCAGGGTGAAGTTTGTCCATGTATGGCCCATAACCAGGTTCGGGAAAACCCTCTTTCGGAAATATATTTTTCTCATATAAATGCCCTTTTTCAAACTGAAGCCGAATTGTAAATTTTCATACAACGAACCCCCTGAGTAAATCCTGGCTACGCCCCAGATTATTTACATTCTGTGATGCGAATCGAGCCCCAAAACGCGCGGATGTGAAAGAGAGCACAAAAAGCTACAGCCATTGGCTGGTGCTTTCACCGATTCGGGATTTGATTGGATTATCAGCGCGCGTGCTCTGGAAACCTAAAAAATAGCATACAACTTGGCCTGCGGCTTAGGATGTGTAATAGATTATTACAGTTGGAATATTATTTTTATAATTCACCCTTATCGCGTATTATCGTTATCAGAACATATAAAAAAAATCATCTCATCGGATGGTGTTAACTATTATTATTATTATGTAGGCAGCGGATGTGTGTAGGGATTATGTAGGGAGCTGGTGTTCAAATTAAAAAACATACATTTTTGTGCTTAGTGTTGGAAGTTCTCTTTCGAGGTGTTTGGGATTTTAAAAAAGGGCCGTTTTTTCACACATACCGCCGAAGCAGGTGAACGCCGACAATAGCGCCCATAATTAGAGCCGCACACCGCAGACCACTCCTCAAACGGTGCTGGTTATCTTGAACGACACGAGCTTGTCTCTGATCGCGTAGAAACTGCCAATAGCATGTCCAAATTGCTTCATGAAGGGCACCCAATGGTATTCGATCCAAAACGTCCAGAGTGAAGGCTTGAATAACATCTTCTCTACCTGAGTTGTCTATTAAATCGTCGTACATGGCCACAAGAATTGCTCGACAGGCTCTCGCACTGTCCACTACTTCTACCATCCGCTGCCAGTTGTCGGTATTACGTATATCTTCCATGTTGCATTATATTGCATGATGGGCGCTTCATCCAGCTAACCCTTTTTATAGCATTTGCGAGGATTCTGATGTTAGCCAATGAAATTCAAGCAGTGTGTGTGTTTGTTTCGGCTGTGCGTCGAGTTGGGTTTTACAATAAAAAAAATACAACTTGACCTGCGCCTTAGGGTGTATAATTTTTACCAGACCTCCACATATAGGGAAAGTGTCTTCTGTGTAATTTTCAGCCTTGTACGATTTGGGATTTAAGATATAGCATTAATTTTCTTCGCTGCAAACAAGAGGAAGCTCGCAAATTTTCAGTTAAAAAAGAAACAAATGGCACTTCTCCCGCGACTTGAGGTGTATAAATTTTACCAGACCTTCACGTATAGGCGAAATGTCTTCTGTGTCATTTTCAGCGTTGTACTACGCTGAATGTCAGTTCTAGTATCAATTAAAGGGTGTAGCGAAAACACAAATGTTATCGGCACAAAAATACAACGGGAAACCATGGCTTGGCTTTGACGCATTTGATTGGCTGAACATTTCAATCCCTCACGCGCTTCTGGCAGTGATAAAATCAACCCGTTGGTGTGCCCAGGTACCACAACTGACAATAGTTTCAACATGGCGTACCAAACACGGTCGAAAACTGCTCAAGACAAGCGTGCTGAGAGGATACTAATGGATATCTTTGCCCGGTGTGACAACGAGAGCGTTTTAGTATCGCTAGAGACGGACAACATAGACACTGTTCGAGAGGACGTAGAAAAGCTGACGGAAAGCGGGCATATGCTGTCTATGGAGCTGCTTACAGCAAACAACGCCATTCATAACATGATGCGTCAATTGGAGAGCCGCGATGAGCAAATACGCTATTACATCAGCAAAATCAACACGCTACAAGCCCAGGGCCAATGCTGTGTGTGCAGAGGGGCGGTGGCGATATACGCCTTTTTCCATGTGAGTATCTCTGCGTGTGTTTGGACTGCTTTCTGAAATTGATGTGCAGTGGCTGCCCAGTGTGCAGGACACAGTCCTCCCCATATTTGCTGGTGAGATGCCCGCTATGCCGACGCCCTGTGGAAATGATGAGGATAATTTACAGAACCTAAAAATCGTCTGGTTTTTGGTTGTATCAAAGTCCCTTTTCAGGGCCAACCATATTTTCCCGAAAGAGATATTTCTACATTGCACAAATATTTTAACGCCAGCTCCCTACATAATCCCTACATACATCCGCTGCCTACATAATAATAGTAATTATCACCATCCCATGAGATGAATTTTTTTTTAATTTGAACACCAGCTCTCTACATAATCCCTACACACATCCGCTGCCTACATAATAATAATAATTAACACCATACGATGAGATGAATATTTTTTTATATATTCTGATAACGATAATACGCGATATCATATAACAGTAAATCACCCTTTTTAACACGAGGGGTGAATTATAAAAATAATATTCCAACTGTAATAATGTATTACACATCCTAAGCCGCAGGCCAAGTTGTATGCTATTTTTAGGTTTCCAGAGCACGCGCGCTGATAATCCAATCAAATCCCGAATTGGTGAAAGCGTCAGCCAATGGCTGTAGCTTTTTGTGCTCTCTTTCACATCCGCGCGTTTTTGGGCTCGATTCGCATCACAGAATGTAAACAACTAATACAGGCAAAATAGATGGAAATGTGTGATTCAGGGGACATCACCTTTGCCTACAAGAGGATTGGCCTAGACCGAGTTGTCTCCCTTGCGTCAGATTGTGCAGATGGGGCTGCCATTTGAATGGAACTATTATCCGGAGAAATTGGCCTTGGGCAGCCATTTTTCTTATACAAAACAGACCTGTACGGATGATTTTCACCCTTTTGCAAGTGATTGTACCAAACAAAATTATATCAAACTAATTCATTCGTTCATATCTAATTCATTCATACCACGGAAGACCACATGAAGGTCCCCCGATGACGTCATGCTCTGTCGCTCAGCATACGTTTGACGAACGTTGTAATTTTTCTTTGCTTGTGCAAACTGGACAATAAACGCTCGACACTGGGGTGGCACTCTATCATAGGCTGGCCACAATAACATGCATGCTACAACACCTATATATTATGTATATTGGTCTCCATGGGTTCAGCTATTTGGTGTAAAATGCCTGTGGAGATGAGAGTGTTCAAGATTGAATACGCGTGTTAAGTTATGTTAGTGTTCAGAATGCTATTGTTCAAACTTTAAAAGTGTGTGTTAAAATAATGAACACTTGTGTTAATAATGCGTTCTGTATTTGAATACCTGCGTTAATCGTTCAAAATTGAACATGCAAGTTAACAATTTGAACGCAAATACGCGCTCAACAAGTGTTACAATTTAGGCGTTCAATAATTGAACACCTCAGTTTACAATGTAAAAATTATAAACGCCAACGTTGAAAGAAAACTATAAGTTCTTTATCTGCAGAACTTAATGTCAAACAAACTAAACTTTGTCATAAGAAAACTGTGAATGGCTTAGCGTACACTTTCTAATTTCAATTGGTCAGATCACTTTCTAGTACAGGACACTTTGTTAGATATGTTCAAGTAAATCGGTAATCAGTAAAAGTCAGCTATAGGGATGAGGAACACGGATACCAAAACATACGACCTGACTGTTTATATACATGTTGAGTTCATATTCATGCATTGCTGCTAGCATTCCTTTTTTTTCTATTTACCATTAACGAAAAAGAAACTTACATGTATAAAATTGGAAATAAGGACAAGTGGAAAACTATTACTGCATGTTATCATTAATTGGATATTATATTTCTCCTCGTTTTTTATTACGTCCACCCAAAAGCGGACGTATTATGTGATGGCGATTTCCGTCCCTTTGGACGTTCCTGTCCCATCTGTATCGGAGACGGTTTTCTAGCTACATTTTCAATTCTTGTGAGTGGATAGCCTGGAGGGCAGACGATGTATCGCGCACCAAACTGGAGCGCAGGGTCAGAAGTCAAAGGTTACTGTGACCTAAAAACAGGAAACCCATTGAAAAGTGCTCTTAAGAGTTGACTTAGAGTGGATTTACATGGGGAAAAGATGCACTGGGTACCAAAATTGAGGTCAAAGTTCAAATGTCACTGTGACACCAAACATCCTAAAATCGTTAACAATCGCAATTGTTCTGTGTCAGTACATACATTAGGGATAGACTGTCTCGCACCAAAAGTTAGGTCAAGGTCAAAGGTCAAGGTAACTTTGACTCCAAAATAAGATCTTTTTTGTGACCTTAGATACATTAAAGAGAGATGATGTGTTCAATCTAGGTAAACCAAGATGGTTAATCAGAGGAATACCATCTAGACGAAACGCTAAGAAAACATCGTGAGGAATGTTCGCCGATATTCTACGAGATCCCAACATGAGTTCGACCTTTTCTCTCTGATAATGATTGACGTTTAGTTCATAGACATTAAAATCTTCGCATTGCACAATCTTTTGATATTTTCTATCCCCTAACAAAGTCAGACTTTTCGGCGTGAGTAAACTCTTTGATGTTTACGGTTTACCATGCCTGGAAATTATGCCATATTAGGATACTGTTTTACGATAATGTTTATATATTAGACCACCCGCTACCGTTTGTAACTACTGTGGGTAACTACTGTGGGTCTGATTTTTAAATTGTTTCACCAAGCCACTAGGCACCTGACTGGCAAACAAATGTAGTTTCAGATTCGCACGGGATTAATATAGCACCGAATTTAGATATTATATTCCGTAATATTATATCTACAGTTTACTGAGATATAATATGAGTTTATATCTCAGTTTACTGAGATTGACGATGTGTCATGTGCAACTATTTAGGTCAAAGTCAAATTATTGGGACCCCAAAACCAGGGAACCAATCAAATGAAAGTTTTGTGCGGGCGTATATTGAAGCTAATGACTCGATTAGAAGAAACATATATATATTGTTCATTATATTAATCTGTTGAGATCAAGGCCTATCAATTTGCCCCCAAAGATACATCAATATGTAGATTGATTTCACCTCATGTACTGAAGTATTTTATGTGTCAGTATCTGCATAACTAATGGCATAAGTATTTAATCGAGAATAAATAGATGCATAGAAAAAACTAGACTTTCATTTTTTGGTTCAAACAAATTTCCCATT